>CM035092.1:65092108-65377108 GCA_020205505.1 Panax japonicus
ATAATCATACAGAAGTAAAATTCAAGAATGATCAAAACATGGATACAATCAAAGCTAGTATCCAGAATAGATATTTGGACAAAAAAGAGAAATTTCATTTTTTTTGGTGAATAATACCGTATTCCGTGAATAGTAAATCCGACACCAAAAGATAGAAATTTCACAAAAAACATCTTCACGCTTCGTGAATAGTATTTGTGAATAGTAACTCATGAATAGTAACCCCGACATAAAAAAGTTCCAAATTTGATAAAAGTTCCAACCAATATTTCAGCATCATGATATTGAAGAAATAATATCATTTAAGAAGAAATAACATCCCTTACCTCGAAAGATCAGTACTTCTAGCTGAAACACCGGATATAGGTTATGACTTGAACTTGCACCGTATAACAATACTCAAAGTATACTCAAAATACTCACAAGAATACGCTCGATAATATAAAGAGAGAGAAAACTTCAGTTTCTAGTGTGATTTTCAATTCTAACCTAAGCACATATTTATAGGAAATTGCTTAGAACACCAAAGCAGAAAATTAATATAATATTAATATATATATATATTATAATTTCATACGCACACTTTGAATCAGATCCTAACATTCCCACATGCCAACCTTCTAGAAAATGTAATAAAAAAACGTTTTCCTTTTAAAAAATATTTTAAACTTCCAAAAATCAATTATTTCGGAACTCTGGAACTTCAATAATTCATAATAAATAGTCCTTCTGCCAGAAAATTCGAATCTCAAGACTTTTTATAGGAAATTCAATTCTCTACAACTTTGCAGAAGAAAGTTTTTCTAAATTCCAACAGAAATTGACCGAAATCCACAAACGGACGATTTTACAGACTATAATCAAATTTCACTCAATAATTGTGTCCACCAACACACAAAATATGTGTTAAACATTTAATGCCACAAAAATACTCTTCCTCCTCATATACTCATATATCCCACATTCATTATAAAAATATCACCGTTAATATATTATTAAAAAAATATATTTAAATGAATTATTTTATCAGAAAAAGATAAAATATTAATTTTCAAAAATTGTCACTATAAAAATTTTTCTCCATCTATATCCACATAAAATCAATATTTTCCTCATCATATAAATCAATAATTAATTATTCACAAATAATATTACAGAATCACAATATTGACAACCAGGCAGTTCCTAGGAAAGAGGGGGCTTTCCAATAAGAATTTCTCCTTACTGGCGCGCAATTAGGTGACCAAACCTCTCCTTAGACAGGAACTTTCTAGACATTGCCAATAACGTTATCTAATAATATTATTCAGATAATATGAATTATTGCTTCGATAATGAAAAATACTGTGTAGTGACAATTATTGAAACAACAGTAATATAAATATCAATGCAGCAATTATTGAATCAATAACATAAAATACTGAACAGTAATTACTGTAACAATTATTGAGTAGTGCCTTCTTACGTAAGAATCATAATTGGTGCAATACCGTGTGCTACTGTGCAACAACGCGTATTATTGTGTTTTAACCACCGGGTATTTCAACAGTATTAACGGTAACAACTACGCCATTTTTTATAAACAACTTATTCTTGTCATTTTCTTCCTCCAATCGCTTTCGTTATGGGCCCACACAAGCTGCGTCGTCATACGAATATTCTCCGACAGCAAGAATATTCAACGACCAAACGAATATTCCCCGAAAATAATGAATATTTTATAACCACTTGCTTATTCGAAATATTTGCGTATTTTACCCATAACTATCCACATTATTCAAATCAACCCTTACTATTTCAAAATAATAAATAGAGGAAATTTCATTTTATTTAAAAAAAAAATTTGGGGTCTTACAACCTCCCCTCCTTATGAAATTTCGTCCTCGAAATTGACGTAAGTACCTGGTGTTTCGAAAGGGTAAAGATACCTCGATTTTATTTCTGTTTCCAACTCCCAGGTCATTTCCTCAATTGCATGATTCCTTCACAAAAATTTAACTTGTGTTATGACCTTCGTACGTAGGACATGCTCCTTCCTATCCAAAATCTTGACAGATACCTCCTCGTACGTTAAGTCTTCGGCTATTTCATCCGTTTCTAACTCAATAACATGGTTCGAGTCGTCCACACCGGGTACATAAAAAAACGTTATAAACACGCGACATACTTGGCGGTAAAACGAGTCTATAGGCCACAGTTCCTATTCGATTGAGAATTTCAAATGGATTAATAAGTCGAAGGTTTGAGCTTTGCTCACATCGCCAATTCTCGCTTTTGAAATAACAACTTCTTGTACCTGCTTCTTCATATTCACTAGCTCCGGTGTGTAGCTTGAACAGCTTTAACTTTATCGATTAAAGTCTATTATACTCGTATATCATCACGTGGATACCTAGAGTTTTCATCTCCATCTCTATTATTTATAAATTATACGAAATTAGTCTTTGACAATATCATACTCATACTCGTATACGATCTTCTACTCAACACGTCAGCTACCACGTTCGCTTTTCCAGGATGGCATGGTCAGAACATGTGCTGAAATGAGTTTCCTCTTGAGTTCTTCAAAGCTCTTCCCATATTCCTTGCTCCATTCGAATTTTGTATCTCTACGAGTCAGCTGTGTTAATGGAATAGCGATTCGAGAATATCCTTCAACGAATCTCCGATAATAATCAACTAAGCCTAGAAAGCTACGTATTTCGATTATCGACTTAGGTTGTTCTCAATTGTGACTCATATCCCAACCTTGGATAGCACGTTACAATGACACCTATCAGTTTACTATCGCACGAATATTGTGTCCCCTACGAAGAGTCTGGCTTCTGTGTATTCCACAAAGAAAGTCGCTAGATAAAGGCTCGTGTATCAACTTCTACAGTTGGGTTTTTAACTCCTGAAGTTCAATAGGAGCCATTCAATATGAGATTTTAGAAATGGGTTTGTACCGGATTCAAAGTCGATACAAAATTTAATATCAGGCTTTGGGAGTAAGCCAAGAAATTCTTCAGGAAATACATCAGGAAATTTATCAACAACAGAAATATCATTCAAATCTGATGTACTTTTGTTCAAGTCCATGACATGGGCTAAGAAAACATGACATCCATTTTTCAATAAACGAATGACTTCATGGCTTGATATAAAAATGTTTGACTTCAATGGTTTGATTGCATGAGTTCGAATATCAGGTTGCTTAGGAATATGAAAACTAACACCTTACAAAAGCAATTAATTTTGGCATGATGAGTAGTTAACCTTAAAATCACATCAAAAGCAAATATCTCTATAGAAATAAGGTTAACAGGTAATGTGATAGTGCCAACTTGAATCAAGCAAGATTTCTAAACAACGGATGTAATGAAAGTTTCTCCTAACGGAGTCTCCATAGATAGGTCAAAGTCTAATTTCTCCATAGTCAAGTTCAAACGTTGAGCGCAAGCAAGAGAGATAAAAGAATGGGTAGAACCGGTACCTAGTAAGGTATAAACTTCACAAGAATTATAATTAACTAACCCGTGTTAACTTAGTTCGGGTTCCTCGCATTTTGACCGGTCACGACAAACGCTCTTCCAGGAACCGTTGACTTTGACTTTTCTGGGACAAGCCTTTTAATCACCATCCCCGCTGGAATTGGTTTCGCTACCGTACACTCTTGAGCGATATGTCCTTCCTTTCCACAATTATAGCATACCTTGAACTGTTGTGGGCAGTTTGGGCTAATATGTCCCTCTTTCCCGCATTTGTAACATACGACCGGTGGTCTTTCTCCTCCCTTGGAACCAGTTGCTGCTGGCACTGTCGTCTTCACATGGTCGTTGTTAAATCTCCTCTTTTTAAAATCTCATCCCGACTTGCTTCTTCTATTTTCATGGCCACGATTACCACCAGTGTGGTTACCGCCTTTGTCCATATTCTTCTTTCTCCGCTGGTTATCGTTATTCTGATGACTGCTATCTTCGGTATGATCCTGGTTATGGTCCCTCGGTTGAACGTACTCGTTATCTCGCTCTAACAACTGAGCCATGTTGACAACATCTGAATAGATAGAAAATTTATGAGAAATGAGATACTGACGTATGCCGGGTTTCAAACCTCTCAGAAACATCTACGTCATACGTTCCTCATTCTCCACCAAATGAGGTGCAAACTTGGATAACTCCGCGAACTTCGCCTCGTAATGGGACACCGTCATGTTATTCTGCTCTAGTCTAATAAACTCCACTTCCTTCATATGGCAAATACTTTCAGGAAAGTATTTTTCGTTGAAAAGTTTCTGAAACGTCTCCCATGACATGCTGAGTGCGGCTGGATGTGTACGCTTCACAGACTCCCACCAGTAGTCTGCCTCGCCACGGAACATAAAGGTGGCGAATGGAACCTTCTGTTCCTCTATGCATCCCAAGACATCGAATATCTTGGTAATTTGTTGGACCCATGTTTCCGCCATGATCGGATCGGGCTTTCCCTTAAATTCTGGTGGTCCCAACTCTTTGAACTGCTTGGCTGTGACCACCCGTGAATTGCTATCATTTCCTCCTGTATTTTGAACACGAGTCTCCCTCGTCTGGTTTTGCATGAACTGCAAAAAGCTCCTAAACATCCCGTCGTTCATCATCTGCTCAGTGGCGTTGTTCACGGGAGGAACATTGCCAGCCTGTTTCACATTCTCCTCGTTGGTGAGTACATGCGTCTCCACGGTCTCATTTACTCCACTGTTAATATTCTCAGTCGACATTCTCAAATACTGCCATAAAACAAGGGTTAATTAAACAAATTAACAAATCACATAATACCCCTATATTATGACCAACAATAAATAAGCTTAGGTAGGACACACTAACGAAGGATTTACTCGTCTCTCCCCTCCTAGTTCTATTCCCCGATCTCCGCCAGAGATCATATCCCTAAGCTCTGATACCAACTGTGACACCCCCAAAATAGGTCCATTCCATCCAATCCATTCTGAGTCGCCAAATACATGGTACAGAAATAACAACAACTTTATTATTACAACATATAAACTATTGTCGTCTAGACAATATCCACATACAAATAAATCCCCATCATAATTATTGATACATTATTTTACAAAAATGGTGAGGACTACTAAACAACTCTCTCTAAAACCATCATTACATCCCCCGACTCGTACTCGCTACATTCTCGTCTCCTGAGAAGAAAAATAGAACAACAAGAAAAAGGGTGAGCTCAACTAGCCCAGTAAAGAATATTATGACTAAGATAATGTACAACAAATTATCCTTAGTCTTCAACAGGGAAAAATCTGATAGAATACAATAGACAACAAGTTTTAGATCAACAATTGCAGCGGAAACAACAATTCACTAAAAGAGTTAAGTAGAGAATAAAATCTACTACCATCTATGAATTTAAAAGTCCATCATCAATATTTTATCCCTGTAACATCAATCAATATATATCTCAAATCAAATCAAATATTCATCTTTGCACTACAGGCCAAAGATATTCATCAGTTGGTCATGTTCATCTAAACACCTGTTCATCTTTGCACTACGGGCCAAAGATATTCATCAATTATTCATGTTCATCTCAACACCTGTACATCTTTGCACTACGAGCCAAAGATATTCATAATAAAATCAACCATCTTTGCACTACATGCCAAAGATATTCAGTAACACCATCATTTAGGACTGAGGATGATGAAAAATATTTTAAAGGAAACGAATCCAGTGAAACAAAATAACAAGTATTAAGGATTCGTACTTTAAACAATCTGAGTTCAAAAATACTTCATAAATAATCATACTGAAGTAAAATTCAAGAATGATCAAAAGATGGATACAATCAAAGCTAGTATCCAGAATAGATATTTTGGACAAAAAGAAGAAATTTCATTTTTTGGTGAATAATACCGTATTCGTGAATAGTAAATCCGACACCAAAAGATAGAAATTTCACAAAAAACATCTTCACGCTTCGTGAATAGTACTCGTGAATAGTAACTCGTGAATAGTAACTCATGAATAGTAACCCCGACATGAAAAAGTTCCAAATTTGATAAAAAGTTCCAACCAATATTTCAACATCACGATATTGAAGAAATAATATCATTTGAGAAGAAAATAACATCCCTTACCTCGAAAGATCAGTTCTTCTAGCTGAAACACCGGATATAGGCTATGACTTGAACGTGCACCGTATAGCAATACTCAAAGTATACTCAAAATACTCACAAGAATACGCTCGATAATATAGAGAGAGAAAACTTCAGTTTCTGGTGTGATTTTCAATTCTAACCTAAGCACCTATTTATAGGAAATTGCTTAGAACACCAAAGCAGAAAATTTAATATAATATTAATATATATATTATAATTTCATACGCACACTTTGAATCATATCCTAACATTCCCACATGCCAACCTTCTAGAAAATGTAATGAAAAAAACGTTTTCCTTTTAAAAAATATTTTAAACATCCAAAAATCAATTATTTCGGAACTCCGGAACTTCAATAATTCATAATAAATAGTCCTTTTGCCAGAAAATTCGAATCTTGTGATTTTTTATAGGAAATTCAATTCTCTACAACTTTACAGAAGAAAGTTTTTCCAAATTCCAAACAGAAATTGACCGAAATCCACAAACGGACGATTTTACAGACTATAATCAAATTTCAGTCAATAATTGTGTCCACCAACACACAAAATATGTGTTAAACATTTAATGCCACAAAAATACTCTTCCTCCTCATATACTCATATATCCCACATTCATTATAAAAATATCACCGTTAATATATTATTAAAATAATATATTTAAATGAATTATTTTATCAGAAAAAGATAAAATATTAATTTTTAACAATTGTCACTATAAAAATTTTCTCCATCTATATCCACATAAAATCAATATTTTCCTCATCATATAAATCAATAATTAATTATTCACAAATAATATTACAGAATCACAATATTGACAACCAGGCAGTTCCCAGGAAAGAGGGGGCTTTCCAATAAGAATTTCTCCTTACTGGCGCGCAATTAGGTGACCAAACCTCTCCTTAGACAGAACTTTCTAGACATTGCCAATAACGTTATCTAATAATATTATTCAGATAATATGAATTATTGCTTCGATAATGAAAAATACTGTGTAGTGACAATTATTGAAACAACAGTAATATAAAATATCAATGCAGCAATTATTGAATCAATAACATAAAATACTGAACAGTAATTACTGTAACAATTATTGAGTAGTGCCTTCTTACGAAAGAATCAATAATTGGTGCAATACCGTGTGATACTGTGCAACAACGCGTATTACTGTGTTTTAACCACCGGGTATTCCAACAGTATTAACGGTAACAACTACGCCGTTTTTTATAAACAACTTATTCTTGTCGTTTTCTTCCTCCAATCGCTTTTCGTTATGGGCCCACACAAGGCTGCGCCGTCGTACGAATATTCCCCGACAGCAAGAATATTCAACGACCAAACGAATATTCCCCGACAACAATGAATATTTTATAACCACTTGCTTATTCGAAATATTTGCATATTTTACCCATAACTATCCACATTATTCAAATCAACCCTTACTATTTCAAAATAATAAATAGAGGAAATTTCATTTTATTTAAAAAAAAATTCGGGGTCTTACAACAATATTCTTATTAAAACTCTTAGATTATGTTTTGTTGTATTTTACACGACTGTTGTATAATTAAGTTGTATTTGAATTTTGTACCATGTATTTGGCGACTCAAGATGGGTGATGTATACCTGTTTTGGGGGCGTCATAGTTGGTATCAAAGCTTAGGGATATAACCCTGGCTGAGATGTGAGACAAGAACTAGGAGGGGAGAGACGGGGAATTCCTTCCCTAGTATGACCTACCTAAGTTTATTTGGTATTTAATTGGTCGGTCAGAGTATAGGGATAATATGTGATATGTTAATTAACCCTTATTTTGTGGCAGTGTTTGAAAATGGCATCTAAAAATGTTGAGATTAGCAATGAAGCACATGAGATCGTTGAGACACCTTTAATCACCAATCAGGTTAATGTGATGTCAGACGAAGAAGAAATTAGAGATATCTACGTGGTGAGTGAAGAACTAATAGCTGCACCCGAGCTAGTCGCAGAGATAGTAGCTGAGAGTGAGGAAGAAGAGGAAGAAGAGAAACATAAGGAGAATTTATTAGAAGAATTTTATGATCGAAATTTAGAATTACAAAATCGTATTCATGAGTTAGAAGAGCAGGCTAAAGAACAGCAGGCGGTGGTGGAGCAAAGGGATGCAACAATTCAAAATTGTGTTACCCGATGTGCGATGCTTGAACAGAAGCACTCTTTGGCAGAGAATAAGATATTAGAGCTGGAATCTGAGAATGTTATGATCAAGGTTTTGATGAAAGAATAAGAAAATGAACGAATGAGAATAGATGATGCATGGGTAAAAGTCGCACGACGCGTTGATATTGCAGAAAAAGACGTCCGATCTAATAAGGCCAAAATAGATGAAATAGATTTTGCTTTTTGGACAGCAATTGGGAGAATCCAACATCGAATTCGGAATTACCCGGTGCAGAATGTTCAACCCCAATTCGATATGGATTGGAAAGTAATTATTCGAATCATGGATCAGGAATGTGGCGAAGCAATTAAGGGTGGAATGTACTCTATAGCAAATTTAAGTCCAACTGGGATGGTGACGCCAAAGGATGTCCCAGACAAGTCAAACTCGGTAGTTTAAGTGAGAGCGTTTATTGAGGAACCCTAATAAAGTTATCACAGGTAAGTTAATCATAAACTCTTGCGATGTCTATACCTTATTCAATACCGGTTCTACCCTCTCTTTTATTTCATCTAGTGATGCCTATTATTAATTCTTGTTTAATTCAAATCGACACGTCCACGTTACCTATCAATCTTATTTCTTTAAAAAATACTTGTATTTGATGTGATTGTAGGGATTGATTGGTTAACTACTCATCATGCTAAAATCGATTATTTTCGTAAGGTTGTTAGCTTTCATATTCCTAACCAACCTGTTATGTGAATTCAAGAAACCAAACCACTAAAGTCAATCATTGTCATATCAAGCCATAAGTAAAGAGCCCTAAGCCTTTCGCTGGTGACTTCTAAGTCTTGGAATACACCGAAGCTAGAATATCCGTAGGGGACGTCGTGAATAATGGTGGCAAGTTGATAGATATCAATATGACGTGTTATCCAAGTCTTGGATGAGGGTCACAATTTTAAATGATATTTTTATTGTAAATAAATTTTCCGACGTATTCCTGAAGACTTCTTAGCTTACCCCTAGAGCGTGAAATCAAATTTTATATTGACCCCAGTCCAAAACCCATTTTGTATAACTTACAAATGATGAAGATAGAGTTAAACACTCTAAGGACCCACGTGGTGATATCAAATATACGAGTAGAATTGACTTTAATCGATAAAGTTAAAGCCGCTCAAGCTACACACCCGAATCTGATGAATGTGAAGAAGAATGTTCAAGAAGGCGTTATCTCAACCCTCGATTTAATTGGCCCATTTGAAATCCTCGATGGAGTAGGAACTGTGGCCTATAGACTCATTTTGCCGCCAAGTATGTCGCGCGTTCATAATGTTTTTCACGTATCGATGTTACGTAAATATGTGGATGACCCGAACCACGTTATTAAATTAGAACTAGACGAGATAGCAGAAGATTTAACGTATGAGGATATACGTGTTAAAATCTTGGATAAGAAGGATCATATTCAACACTCAAAGGTTATACCTCAAGAGTTAGAATCTGAAATGAAGTCAATGTATCCTCATCTCTTCGGCATACCAAGTACGTACGTAAATTTCGAGGGCGAAATTTCATAAGGAGGGGAGATTGTGAGACCCCAAATTTTATGAATAAAGATTTAAATTTCTCGAAATATTTTTTTTAATGTTATAGTTGTGGGTAATATTTATAAATTTTGCAAAGTATGCAAGTTGTTATATAATATTCGATTGGTCGAGGAATATTCTTTTTGTAGGAGAATATTCGTACGACGGCACAATCATTGGTGGACCCCATAACGGAGGTATTGTCGTATTTAGAAAACGACAGAATTATCTTTTTATAAAAATAACGGCGACAGTGTTACCTTTAAAACTGTTGAATTACCCGGTAGTAAAAGTACAGTAATATGCATGGTTGCATAGTAGCACACGGTATTGATTATTAATGCTTACGTAAGAAGTCACTCAGTTATACTCAATTATTGCTACAGTAATTGCTGCATCATATCTCTCATATTATTGATTCGCTTATTGTCACAGTATCATCTGCATAATATATTATATTATTAAATCAATAATTGAGACGACAAAGTTATTTATATTATTAAATTATAATATTTATAATGTCTAGAAGTTCTGTCAATGAGAGGTTTGGTCATCTAATTGAGCGCCAATAAGGAGAAATCCTTTTCGGAAAGCCCCCTCTTTCCTGTGAACGACCTGGTTGTTAAATATTATGAGTTATAATATTAATGATGAATGTTATTAAAAATCGAATTTGAGTTCGAAGTTGAATTTGGAGACGCGGACGTGATATTTGAGTCCAGAACGATGAAATTAATAGAAATAGACTATAAACACAAAATTTGTTGGGATTGACTTTTTGGTCAAAAAAGTCAATAGTTGAATTTTTCGAAAAAAGTCAAACTTCAAAAATAAAATTTTTGAGAAAAATATTTCCATTGTGTTGGGATTGTTAGTGTTAGTAGAAATTGACATTTATTTCGATAATAATTGATGTCTGGAGGTTATATTTTCCAATCGGGTAATTAATCGGATAAATGAGCAATTAATTGCTATTAATTCACATGATTATAAATATTTATTCATATGTGTGTACTATTGATTCACATTCTTGTACTATTAGGGGAGTTGGTGCAAGATTGATAATACTTGCATGACTAAGTTAAAAATGGAGGTATAGATGGAGGTACTATACTGTAATTCGTATTTTCACATGATTATAATTATTGATTCACATGATTGAACTATTGATTCACATTATTTACTATTAGTGGTGGTGGTGCAAGTTTGATATTACTTGCAGGACTAAATTAAAAATGAAAAAAAAGTTGAAGGCATTGTACTGTAATATTTTGAGCCCCCCAAAACGTGCAATTATTGAAACTATATTTTCCTATAAATAGAAGCTCATTATTCCTTTATTTCTCACCAATTCACTAAATATTTAGAGCAATTATTATAGAGAGAAATTATAGAGAGAAAGAACAAGAGAAGTCTGCTACTTCACTATTCCAGTATTCATTTTTCTTCTAAGGTAAGGGGTATTATTTCTTTCATATTCATGAAGAGAACTATTTTTATTCCATTTCTTATTATTCTGTTGGAATAACCTGTATACGCGGACTACCGTATACATGGTAAAATTCTTCTGTTATTCCATTCTTTATTATTATGTTGGAATATCCTGTCTGTGCGGATTACGCATGATCTGGTTCCATTCTTTATTATTCTGTTGGAATAACCTGTTTGTGCGGTCTATCGCATGCCTGCTGAATTCTATTATTATTTCATTCTTTATTATTCTGTTGGAATATCCTGTCTGTGCGGATTACGCATGACTTGGTTCCATTCTTTATTATTCTGTTGGAATATCCTATCTGTGCAGATTACGTATGACCTGGTTCCATTCTTTATTATTCTGTTGGGAATAACCTATTTGTGCGTTCTACCGCATGCATGGTGAATTCTTCTATTATTCCATTCTTTATTATTCTATTAGAATAACCTGTCTATGTGGATTACCACATGCATGGTGAATGATCCTTTGTATTCATTCCTTATTAAATTATGGAAATGATCTGTTTACGTGGATTACCGCATGGCGGATTAAAATCTATTTGCAGTTTCATAATTTTTCTTACCCTCAAAAATTCTGAAAAAAATTGAAATGATAATTTGATGAGTTTTCTATATTGTTTCCAAAAAAGGCGATTTTTGGATGTATAGATTAAGAGTTATGGATTTTATGGGAAAAACTATTTTAAAAGTAAACCCTTATAACTCCTTGTGGTTAACTCCAAAATTGGTAAAATTTTTATTGGGAGTACATGTATATAACAAGAGTATACCCTGTAAATTACGGAATTTTTGGACAAAAGTATAATTTATGATAAATGTCTAAATATTCGACAGTTTTGGCCATGTGAAAAATAGTAAATGAATTTAAAAATTTTCGAGAAAAATATATGTTCAATATGGGACTATATTCTGCTAAATCCCATAAACGAAATATTTTTTGGACTGATTTGGTATTTTTCATGAAAATGAACTAGTTATGAGTAAATGAATTAAATATGTTATGTGAAGTAACAAAATTGGAAAATAGGATTTTATGGCTTGGGAATCCTATATAGGGTAAATGCAAATTTTTGATAAGGGATTTGATCATTGGTGAAGAAATCTTATGAGTATGGCATTTTTGAATGATTACTGGTGGGAATCTGTAAAGCGTATTCAACCTGCCGCACTGAAGATGTCTTGGAAGAAGTTCCAAGAACTGTTCAACGAAAAGTACTTTCTTGAAAGTATTCGTCACATAAAGGAGGTAGAATTCAACAAGCTTGAGCAAAATATTATGAATGTGGCGCAGTACGAAGCTAAGTTTATTGAGTTATCTCGGTTTGCGTCCCACTTGGTTGATAATGAGGAGAGAATGACGCGGATGTTTCTAAGAGGTTTAAAACCCGAGATACGTCAATACCTAATTTCTCATAAACTGTGTTTGTATTCAGATGTTTTGAATAGGGCTCAGTTATTAGAGCGCGATAATGAGTCAACCCAACCAAGAGAGAGCAACCGACAAGTCAATAATACCAGTGGTAGCAGTCATCAAAGCGGTGGCAACAAACGTGGAGGGAATCAACATGCGAGAAATGATAATCACTTCTGTGGTAATCATGTCCATGATAATAAGAGTGGACATTTCATGAAGAGGAGATTCAACAAGGATGGAAAGACATCAACACCAGCACCTGTTGTTAAGGAAGGAGAACGACTACCAGTCGTATGTTACAAGTGTGGAGGGGAAGGACACATAAGTCCAAACTGCACGATGCAGTCCAAAGAGTGTTATAATTATGGAAAAGAAGGTCACCTAGCCCGATTTTGTAGTGCACCAAAGTCAAGTCCAGCTGGGATGGAGACATCAAAGGGTGTCCTAGACAAGACAAAACCGGAAGTTCAAGGGAGAGCGTTTGTTGTAACCTCCCAAAAAGCATGGAATCTGAACTAGGTGATCACGGATAAGATAATCATAAACTCTAGCAAAGTTTATACTTTATTTGATACCGGTTCTACCCATTCCTTTATTTCTCCTACTTGCGCTCAACGTTTAAATTTAACTCTGGAGAAATTAGACTTTGACTTATCTATTGAAACTTCGTTGGGAGAAACCTTCATTACATCCACGGTTTATAAGTCTTGTTTGATTCAAATCGGTAACCGCGCGTTACTTGTCAACCTTATTTCTTTGAAAATACTTGCATTTGATGTGATTTTAGGGGTTGATTGGTTAACTACTCATCATGCTAAAATTGATTATTTTCGTAAGGTTGTTAGCTTTCATATTCCTAACCAACCTATTATGCGAATTTAAGCAACCAAACCACTAAAATTAATAACTTTCATATCAAGTCATAAAGTTATTCGTTTATTAAAAAATGAATGTCAAGCTTTCTTAACCCATGTCACGGATTTAAATAAAGATACGTCAAATTTGAATGATATTTCTATTGTTATTAAATTTCCTGACATATTCCCTAAAGAACTTCCTGGCTTACCCCCAGAGCGTGAAATTAAATTTTGTATCGACCTTGAATCTGGTACAAAACCCATTACCAAAGCCCCATATCGAATGGCTCCTACTGAACTTCAGGAGTTAAAAACCCAACTACAGAAATTTTTAGATATCAGTTTCATTCATCATAGTACGTCTCCTTGGGGTGCTCCTGTTCTATTCGTGAAGAAGAAAGATGGAAGTATGCGACTTTGTATTGATTATCGGGAGTTGAATCATGTCACCATCAAAAATAGGTACCTGTTGCCTCGCATTGATGACATGTTTGACCAGTTGTAAGGAGCCAAATTCTTTTCAAAGATTGATCTTCGTTCCGGATATCATCAGTTGAAGATTAAAACTGATGACATTCCAAAGACTGCTTTCAGAACTCGGTACGGGCATTATGAATTCCTAGTCTTGTCTTTTGGATTGACTAATGCTCGTGCTGCCTTCATGGACATGATGAACCGAGTATTCAAGGAATATTTGGATCACTTTGTGGTTGTCTTTATTGATGACATCCTCGTATACTCCAAAACCCACGAAGACCATGAGCAACACTTGAGGCTGATACTTCAAAACCCGCATATGATCTTTTACTCAATGCGCTAGCTACTACGTTCGCTTTTCCAAGATGGTATTAGATGGTATGATCATAATCTTTCAACAATTCAAGCCGACTGGTCAGTATAATTACCCGGTTAATTAATTGCTCATTTGTCTGGTTAATTACCCGACTGGTCAGTATAACTTCCAGACATCAATTAATATCGAAATAAATATCGATTTCCACTAACACTAATAATTCCAACACAATGGAACTATCAATTTCATCTTTAATCAACACAAACTTATTCATCATTAATATTATAATTCACAATATTTAACAACCAGGTCGTTCCCAGGAAAGAGGGGGCTTTCCGATAAGGATTTCTCCTTGACGGAACTTTTAGACATTGTAAATATTACAATTTAATAATATGAATAACTTTGTCGTCTCAATTATTAATTTAATAATATAACATATTATACAAATTATATTGTGACAATAATCGAATCAATAATATGAGATATATGATGCAATAATTACTGTAGCAATAATTGAGTATAACTGAGTGACTTCTCACGTAAGCATCAATAATCAATACCGTATGCTACTATGCAACCACGCGTATTACTATACTTTTACTACCGGGTAGTTCAACAGCTTAACGGTAAAACTTCCGCCGTTATTTTTATAAAAAGATAATTCTGTCGTTTTCTAACTATGACAATACTTCCGTTGTGGGGTCCATCAATGATTGTGCCGTCGTACGAATATTCCCTGTTAAAATGAATATTCCCCGTCTAATCGAATATTATATAACCACTTGCTTACTTTGCAAAATTTGTAAATATTATCCACAACTATAACATTATATCAAATTCACACCATAATATTCAAAAATATATTTCGAGAAAATTATTCTTTATTCATAAAAGTTGGGGTCTTACAACCTCACCTTCTTATGAAATTTCATCCTCGAAATTAGGGTGCGTATCAGGTATATTTAAGAGGTGAGGATACCTTGATTTCATCTCAGATTCTAACTCCCAGGTCATTTCCTCCACATCATGGTTTCTCCACAAAACTTTGAGTTGAGGTATAACTTTAGAGCGTAGAATATGATTCTTCTTATCCAAGATTTTAACAGGTAACTCTCCATAAGATAAATCTTCCTCTATCTCGTCTGGTACTAATTCAATAATATGGTTTGAGTCTTTCACATATTTACGTAACATAGATATGTGAAAAACGTTATGAACACGAGACATACTTGGCGGTTAGGCGAGTCTATAGGCCACAGTTTCTAATCGTTCGAGGATTATAAATGGGCCAATGAATCAAGGATTGAGTTTTCCTCTCTTTTCAAATCTCGTAACTCATTTCCATGGAGAAACACGTAACAACACATGATCTCCAATGGATTGATTGCAAACGGTGTGTTGTGCGCCTCCATCATGATTTTATACTTCAAGTCAGAATCGTTAGGAACACAAAGTCTGGAGTTGACTCGAAGTATTCCTTCTTCATCGATTCTTGCTTTCGGAATAACACCTTCTTGCACTTTCTTCTTCATATGCATCAGCTCCAGGTTTGTAGTTTGAGCAGATTTAACTTTATAGATTAAAGTCAGTTCCACTCGTATATTTGCCATCATCACATAGGTCCCAGGAGTCTTTAACTCTATTTCCATCATTTCCAAGTCATACAAAATGGGTCTTTGCGTTGACAATATTGCACTCATACCCGCATATGATCTTCTACTCAATACGCCAGCTATTATGTTCGCTTTTCCAAGATGCTATTGGATGGTATGATCATAATCTTTCAACAACTCAAGCCCTCGTCGTTGTCGCATGTTGAGTTCCTTTTGAGTGAAGAAATATTTGAGGCTTTTATGATCCATATCGATCTCGACCTTCTCTCCATACAAGTAATGCCTCCAAATCTTAAGCGTAAAAATGACTGCTGCCAACTCTAGATCATGAGTAGGATAATTCCTCTCATATTCTTTGATTTGTCCAGAGGCATAGGCTATGACTTTCCCATGTTGCATGAGAACACATCCTAAACCTTTGCCTGAAGAATCACTGTAGATGACAAATCCCTCCGAGCCAGATGGTATTGTCAGAACAGATACTGAAATGAGTCTCCTCTTGAGTTCTTGAAAACTCTTTTCACATTCCTCGCTCCAACCAAATTTTGTATCTTTTCGAGTCAGCTGAGTTAATAGAGAAGCAATTCGAGAAAACCCTTCTACGAATCTCCGATAATAACCAGCTAAGCCGAGAAAGCTACATACTTCGGTCACTGACTTAGGTTTCTCCCAGCTTTCAATTGCTTTAATCTTTGCCGGGTCAACAGATATTCTATGATTTGATATCACGTGCCCAAGGAATGTAACTTCCTCAAGCCAGAACTCGCATTTCTTTAACTTAGCATAAAGCTTATTTTCACGAAGCTTTTAGTGTTGCTCATGGTCTTCGCGGGTTTTGGAGTATATGAGGATGTCATCAATAAAGACGACCACAAAGTGATCCAAATATTCCTTGAATACTCGATTCATCATATCCATGAAGGCAACATGAGCATTAGTCAATCCAAAAGACATTACTAGGAATTCATAATGCCCGTACAGAGTTCTGAAAGCAGTCTTTGGAATGTCATCAGTTTTAATCTTTAACTGATGATATCCGAAACAAAGATCAATCTTTGAAAAGAATTTGGCTCCTTGCAACTGATCAAACAGGTCATCTATGCGAGGCAACGGGTACCTATTTTTGATGGTGACATGATTCAACTCCCGATAATTAATACAAAGTCGCATACTTCTATCTTTCTTCTTTACAAATAGAATAGGAGCACCCAAAGAGACGTACTAGGACGAATGAAACTGATGTCTAACAATTCCTGTAGTTGGGTTTTTAACTCCTGAAGTTTAATAGGAGACATTCGATATGGGGCTTTGGAAATGGGTTTTGTACCGGATTCAAGGTCGATACAAAATTCAATTTCACACTCTAGGGGTAGGCCAGGAAGTTCTTCAGGGAATACGTCAGGAAATTTATTAACAATAGAAATATCATTCAAATCTGACGTATCTTTATTTAAATCCGTGACATGGGCTAAGAAAGCTTGACATCCATTTTTCAATAAACGAATAGCTTTATGACTTTATATGACAGTGATTGATTTTAGTGGTTTGGTTGCTTGAATTCGCATAATAGGTTGGTTAGAAATATGAAAGCTAACAACCTTATGAAAACAATCGATTTTAGCATGATGAGTAGTTAACCAATTAACCCCTAAAATCACATCAAATGAAAGTATTTTCAATGAAATAAGATCAACAAGTAACGTGCGGTTACCGATTTGAATCAAACAAGACTTATAAACCGTGGATGTAATGAAGGTTTCACCCAATGGAGTTTCAACAGAAAAGTCAAAGTCTAATTTCTCCGGAGTCAAATTTAAACGTTGAGCGCAAGTAGGAGAAATAAAGGAATGGGTAGAACCGGTATCAAATAAAGTATAAACTTTGCTAGAGTTTATGATTAGCTTACCCGTGATCACTTCATTAAGATTCCTCGCTTTTTAGGAGGTTACGACAAACACTCTCCCTTGAACTTCCGGTTTTGTCTTGTCTGGGACACCCTTTGATGTCTCCATCCCACCTGGACTTGACTTTGGTGCACGACAAAATCGGGCTAGGTGACCTTCTTTTCCACAATTATAACACGCTTTGGACTACATCGTGCAGTTTGGACTTATGTGTCCTTCCCCTCCACATTTGTAATATACGACCGGTGGTCGTTCTCCTTCCTTAACAACGGGTGTTGGTGTTGACGTCTTTCCATCCTTGTTGAATCTCCTCTTCTTGAAATGTCCACTCTTATTGTCATAGTCATGATTACCACCGAAGTGATTATCATTTCTAGAATTTTGATTCCCTCCACGTTTGTTTTCACCGCTTCGATGACTTCTACCACTGGTATTATCGACTTGTTGGTTGCTCTCTCTTGGTTGGATTGAATCATTATCGCGCTCCAATAACTTAGCCCTATTCACAACATCTGAATACAAACATAGTTTGTGAGAAATTAGGTATTGACGTATCTCGGGTTTCAAACCTCTTAGAAAAATCCCCGTCATTCTCTCCTCATTATCAACCAAGTGGGACGTAAACCGAGACAACTCGGCAAACTTATCTTCGTACTGTGCCACGGTCATATTATTTTGCTCAAACTTGATAAACTCTACCTCCTTAATGTGACGAATACTTTCAGGAAAGTACTTGTCATTTAACAGTTCTTGGAACTTCTCCCCAAGACATCTTCAGTGCGGCAGGTTGAGTACGCTTTACAGATTTCCACCAATAATCTGCCTCTGCTCGCAACATGAAGGTGGCAAAGTGAACCTTTTTCTCCTCGGAGCTTCCAAGACATCAAATATCTTGTTGACCTGCTTTATCCATGTCTCTGCTTAGCGGTGACCATCCGAGAGTTGTCAGTGTTTCCACCAGCATTTTGGACAAGAGCCGCTTTCGCCTGATGTTGCATAAATTTCATAAAGCCTCTGAACATCCCATCGTTCACCATTTCATCGGTGTTATTGTTTACATGAGGATTATTGTCTTCCTGTTGCACATTATCCTGGGCATTAATCTGTGGTGACTCAACGATCTCATGTGCTTCATTGTTTATCCTAACATTTTCGGATGCCATTTTTAAAAACTGCCACAAAAAAAGGTTAATTAACATATCACATATTATCCCTATACTCTGACCGACCAATTAAATATCAAATAAACTTAGGTAGGTCATACTAGCGAAAGAATTCCCCGTCTCTCCCCGCCTAGTTCTTGTCTCACATCTCAGCTAAGGATCATGTCCCTAAGCTTTGATACCAACTGTGACGCCCCCAAAATAGGTATACATCACCCATCTTGAGTCGCCAAATACATGGTACAAAATTCAAATACAACTTAATTATACAATAGTCGTGTAAAATACGACAAAACATAATCTAAAAGTTTTAATAAAAATATTGTCATCTAGACAATATCCACACTCAATGGAGTCCTCATTACATTTATTGTCATACTATTTAATAGAATAGTGAGGACTACTAATGCTATCATATGGACCATCACTCCATTCCCCGACTAGTCCTGGTTACGTTCTAATTTCCTGAAGAGAACAGTGAAAGAAAGGGTGAGCTCAACTAGCCAGTAAGAAATATTATGACTAAGATAATGCAGAATAAATTATCATTAGTCTTCAACAATGTTAAACTGATAAAATACAATAGCCATCAAGTTTAACTGCAGCGGAATAAGCAATCCATTAGAAGAGTCAAGTAGAGCATGATATCTACTATTTTCTATGATTTAAAATGTTTTCATTAATTTTTATCGCTGAGACTCAGCTTAATAAATAAACCACATCATCAAGTCATTCCTGCACTACGAGCTAAAGATATTCATTAAATCATCAATTGTCATGACTATACCGAATAATCCCTGGTCATAATCATACCAAAAACTGTCCATCAATGCACTACAGGCCACTGAGGACTTTTACCACATCATTTATAACATTACAAGTCATGATTATACCGAATAATCTCTGGTCATAATTATACCAAGTCCATTTATGCACGTAAGCCAAAGATGACTTTCATCACAATATAAGCATGAGGATGATGACAATGACATAATAATTCAATAAAACAATTTCAAGAATAAATTTTAAAGATTTATAAGTTAATTTATCTTGAAATCAATTACGTCCAAATTGTCAACATGATACTACTTTTTGGAGTAAAATTTAAGAATGCTCAGAAGAATATTTTCATGAAAAGATACCGGATGAAGCGCAAATATCCAGGATATTCTACTAATTTCATGGAGTATAAAAGCCAAAACTTTAACCAAATGAGTATCATAGAATATATGAAACTGCAAATGGATTTTCACCCGCCATGCGGTAATCCACGTAGACAGATCATTTCCACAATTTAATAAGGAATGAATACGAAGGATCATTCACCATGCATGTGATAATCCACATAGACAGGTTATTCCAACAGAATAATAAAGAATGGAACCAGGTCATGCGTAATCCGCACAGACAGGATATTTCAACAGAATAATAAAGAATGGAATAATAGAAGAATTCACCATGCATGCAATAGACCGCATAGATAGGTTATTCCAACAGAATAATAAAGAATGGAACCAGGTCTAGCGTAATCCGCACAGACAGGATATTCTAATAGAATAATAATGAATGGAATAACAGAAGAATTCACCATACATGCGATAGACAGCACAGACAGGTTATTCCGATAGAATAATAAAGAATAGAATCAAGTCTAGCGTAATCCGCACAGACAGGATATTCCAACAGAATAATAAAGAATGGAATAACAAAGAATTCACCATGCATGCGATAGACCGCACAGACAGGTTATTCCAATAGAATAATAAAGAATGGAACCAGGTCTAGCGTAATCCGCACAGACAGGATATTCCAACAGAATAATAAAGAATGGAATAACAGAAGAATTTCACCATGTATGTGGTACTTCGCATAGATAGGTTATTCCAACATAATAATAAAGAATGGAATAACAGAAGCTCTCATCATGAATACGAAAGAAATAATACCCCTTACCTTAGAAAGAAACTGGAAACTGGAGTAGAGAGGTAGTAGACTTCTCTTCTTCTTTCTCTCTATAATTTCTCTCTATAATAATTGCTCTATAGCTTTAGTGAATTAGTGAGAAATGAAGGAAGAATGAGCTTCTATTTATAGAAAAATATAGTTTCGATAATTGCACGTTTTGGGTCTCGAAATATTACTGTACAATACCTTCAAATTTTCTTTTATTTTTAATTTAGTCCTGCAAGTATTATCAAACTTGCACCACCTCCCCTAATAGTAAATAATGTGAAAATACGAATTACAGTATAGTACCTCCATCTATACCTCCATTTTTAACTTAGTCATGCAAGTATTATCAATCTTGCACCAACTCCCCTAATAATACAAGAATGTGAATCAATAGTACACATATGTGAACAAATAGTTATAATCATGTGAATTAATAGCAATTAATTGCTCATTTATCCGGTTAATTACCCGACTGGTCAGTATAACTTCCAGACATCAATTAATATCGAAATAAATGTCGATTTCCACTAACACTAATAATTTCAACACAATAGAACTATCAATTTCATCTTTAATCAGCACGAACTTATTCATCATTAATATTATAACTCACAATATTTAACAACCAGGTCGTTCCCAGGAAAAAAGGGGCTTTCCGATAAGGATTTCTCCTTATTGGCGCGCAATTAGATGACCAAACCTCTCATTGACAGAACTTCTAGACATTGTAAATATTGCAATTTAATAATATGAATAACTTTGTCGTCTCAATTATTGATTTAATAATATAACATATTATGTAGATGATACTGTGACAATAATCGAATCAATAATATGAGAGATATGATGCAACAATTACTATAGCAATAATAGAGTATAACTGAGTGACTTCTCATGTAAGAATTAATAATCAATATTGTGTGCTACTATGCAACCATGCGTATTACTGTACTTTTACTACCAGGTAGTTCAACAGTTTAACGATAAAACTTCCGCCGTTATTTTATAAAATGATAATTCTGTCATTTTTTAACTACGACAATACTTCTGTTGTGGGGTCCACCAATGATTATGTCGTCGTACGAATATTCCCTGTTATAACGAATATTTCCCGACCAATCGAATATTATATAACCACTTACTTACTTTGCAAAATTTGTAAATATTACCCACAACTATAACATTATATCAAATCCACATCATAATATTCAAAAATATATTTCAATAAAATTATTCTTTATTCATAAAAGTTGGGGTCTTACAACTTACATACTACAGAGTATGAAAGAAAATATTATTTCATACGGATATTGAACAAAAATAATATCCCTTGTGAATACGAAAGAAATAATACCCCTTACCTTAGTAGAAGATTGGATACTGCAATAATGAAGTAGCAGAATATTCTTCTTCTTTCTCTCTATAGCTTCTCTCTCTATAGGTTCTCTCTCTATAATTGCTCTTGTGAGTTTTAGTGAATTGGTGAGAATGAAAGAAGAATGAGCTTCTATTTATAGGAAAATATAGTTTCGATAATTGCATGTTTTGGGGCTCGAATTATTATAGTATATTACCCTCATCTTTTCCTCTATTTTTAATTTAGTCCTACAAGTATTATCAAACTTGCATCACCTCCCCTAATAGTACATGCATATGAATCAATAGTTCCATTCATGTTAACAAAGAGTTATATGTATGTGAACTAATAGCAATTAATTGCTCATTTATCCGATTAATTACCCGATTGGTCAATTTAACATTTAGAAATCAATTATTATCGAAATAAATATCGATTTCCACTAACACTAATAATCCCAACACAATAAAAATATCAATTTCATCTTTAATTAACACAAACTTATTCATCATTAATATTATAACTCATAGTATTTAACAACCAGATCATTCTCCGGAAAGAGGAGGCTTTCCGATAAGAATTTTTCTCTATTAGCGAGCAATTAGGTGACCAAACCTCTTTCCTCGACAAAACTTTCTAGACATCGTCAATAATACAAATAATAATATGAATAATTTTGTCATCTCAATTATTGATTTAATAATATAAAATATTATGCAGATGATACTATGACAATAATTAAATCAATAATATGAGAGATACTATGCAACAATTACTGTGGTAATAATTGAATAAAACTGAGTGACTTCTCACGTAAGCATCAATAATCAAAGATATTGTACAATACCATGTGCTACTATGCAACCACGTGTATTACTGTACTTTTACAACTGGGTATTTCAACAGTTTAACGATAAAACTTTCACCGTTATTTTTATAAAAGATATTTATGTCATTTTTTAACTCCTACAATACTTCCATTGTGGTTTCCACCAATGATTGTGTCGTCGTACGGATATTTCCCGACAAAAAGAATATTCTCCGACCAATCGAATATTTTATAACAACTTGCATACTTTGCAATATTTATAAATACTACCCGCAACTATAACATTATATCAAATCCACACCTTAATATTAAAAAAATCAAGAAATTAAATCTTTATTCATAAAATTTGGGGTCTTACAGACTGTTTATCACCACCTTTCTTAAATTTCTTGTCCTTCTTGCCATCTTTGGAACTGCCCTTTTCTTTATTTCTCGTCTGCTTCTTTTTGTCATCAGCAGGATTGGGACCAGAAAATTTGTAGTCTACAAGACTATAAGCCGCTGCAATTGTAGTGGGCAGGTATTTGACACCCTGCCTACGCAATTCAGTTTGCGCCCACTGTTATACTCGACATAAAATTAAATATCTTGTCCTCCTCGAACATGTTTTTGATATCCAATATCAACGAACTGAACTCTTTCACATACTCTTGAACAGGTCCGGTCTATTTCAAATGCTTCAGACTATCCCTCACCAGCCATGAAGTTTGAGAGGTAAGAACTGATCTTTCAATTCCTTTTTAAGAACTTCCCATGTCTTAATCTTGGGCCTGCCCGCACTAATATTATCTTCAATTCTAGTTCACCACCAAAGTTTAACATCTTCCATTAGGTATATGCTCGTAATGGTAACCTTCTCCTGATCTAAGATATGGGCAGCCACAAAGTATTGTTTCATATCCCATAAAAAGTTCTCTAGTTCCTTAGCATTTTGACTGCCCCCAAAGGATTTAGGTTCAAGAACTCTAACCTTCGAGTGTCCATCTCCACTGGTTGGTCCAGGAGCAACGACACGTAGCACTAATGCCACGTCTTCTTCCATCTTCTTAAATCATTCAGACACTTCTAGGGTCTGATTAATGATAGCAAACAAATCCATGGCCATATCGTCAATCTTGTTATTGAACTCCACCACCTAATCTACAACTTCACCATGAAGGTTCTCTAAGAGAGCATATAATGCTCTAACTTGGTCAGCCAACGAACCTTCTTCACCAAACAACCGCATGCCCATGTAAGTTTCCAATGTCTGCAACTTCTATTGTAAATCGTTGATATGATTTGTATTGTTCGTCATCATTCTCTAACAAAGATTTGATACCAATTATCACAGTTTCTACAAACTGGCACTAATTTTTTTGCTTTAAATGCCTTACCTGTGATGCACTGATTTGTGCCCAAATCAGACATCAACAATCACACACAAGTACAATCTGTAATTTAGCAACGCACATAATCCAACACGATTTATAGGACAAGGTCCCAACCTTTTATTGCTTACTTAATTAAAAAGGAATACAATATAACTAGGGGCTTGCAGACTCACACTTACTCAGTGATCTCTATCAATACAAGCCCCCTACTGTACATATAAATATACATACAAAATCTAGGCTGCAATTGACACCCCCAACTGCTAGGACATTTAACTAATAGGAAACCAGCATTTTGAATGTGTAACCGCCCACCAACTACCCACTAGCAGATGTGCACACCCATGTTGTGCATTCTGGCATGTCAGTCATGTTCATGGAGGTTGGCTGAGTCAGTAATCGTCCATAACTGCTCGTTAGTTGGGTCTTACTCCAGTCAGCCCACATTATTTTATGCCTTAACCCACGAACTTTCCCAACATGTGCCACAATATGCTTTGTCCATTCAGCCCACACGAATATCCATCTAGACCACGCACTTGCCCAAGGTGTTATCCAAGTCGGTTGTGCACGTCCAGCCCAACAATGTATGTCCACAAGCATCAGCCTTGTTGCATATTGTGCGCCAGCCCATGCCATGCTTTGACATGCTAAGCCCAACGCTTATGTCATGCCCAAACGTTTGTCCAGCAACGTTCTTGCTCGATCATGCCCAACCCATGAACGAGTCTTTGATTCGATCCAAAGCCACCTATCCGATGTTTGACATTGTTGTAGGGGATTCCAACAATGCCTAAATGCCCCACACGCTTTTCCCAACGCCTTTGGCTGTCGCATGCTGCCACACACTGCTGCACACTACCGCCTAATGTTGCCTTGTCCCACAAAGTCTGAGTGTCAAGGCCTGACTTGATATGCTATATGGTCATCCTGTATGCCAAGTACGTGTCAACTCACTAAGGGGCTAATAGTTGTCCTAAAGGAAAAAATAAATTTATATTTTTTAAAGTATTTTTAATAATTTCATTTGCTTTTTTTACAAGTATCTTTAATAATCTCACAAGTATATTTTTATATTTACAAAAAAATCTTATGAAAAGCAATCCGTCTCGCACTCACTAAGAAGAAAATTTATAGAAAATCAAAAAGATGGCGTACATTAAAAAGTAGAAGTATTAAGAATGAATATATATATATATGTGTGTGGGGGGGAATGATTCATAGTATCTATTTGTTATGAATCAAAAAGTGGCATATGACATCTTAATCATCCGTTTATTAAATGAATGAGTGAGATTTAATTCAAAAATATGATGTCCGCTAGACTTACTAGCGGACGTATTAAGTAATATTTTTGGATGCTTATGACCCATCCGCTAGTATGCGTAGCGGACCAATTATAAATAAAAAGAGGCAAAAGTCAGTACAAGACAGCTCACGTGAGCGCATTAACCGAGCACATCAGCTAAAAATTTATAACCAAACAGCCAGGTGGGCCCTAAACATCCGATATTCATAGTCAACAAGGCAGCCCAAACCAGCTGCAAAACAGGGCCCGCAAAACCACTGACAAGCAACCGCCGGCTCAAAGAATAGCTACACCCAAGCAAAATTGCACGGACTAAAACAAATTTTCGGCCATAAACTAAAGAAGTAGCAGATGAATTCAAAGGAGTGAAGGTGTGGTGGGTTTCTGGAAAAAGTATCTCCAAAGCGCGGTCATTTTCTTTTAAAAAAATTAAAGATGAGAAGAGATACTATAAACTCTTGTTCCATTAAAAGTAGAGGGAACTCATCATCGGGTCATATCTGAGTCATGTATTGAAAGAGGGCAAGTCGATCAAAGTAAGAAACAGGTAACGGAAACTTTATACCAACTCTGGATCATATTGGAGTCATGTAGTGTTTGAACACCCGGCCACATTTCAAACGCTAACGATGGGCGCAGAGAAGAAGAAAGAAATTATGGATGACCTACTTACGTTCAGTAAGGCAGAAGACTATTATGCTCGAATTGGTAGAGCATGGATGCGAGGGTATCTTCTTTATGGACCCGCAGGGACTGGAAATTCTACAATGATGGATTCCATGGCCAATTTTTTAGTGTACGATATTTATGATCTTGAATTAACAACAGTCAAGGATAATACTGAGCTGAGGAAACTGTTGATCGAAACATCAAGCAAGTCGATTATTGTGATTGAAGATATTGATTGTTCAATAGATCTCACTGGACAGAGGAAGAAGAAAAAGAAAAAGGAAGAAGAAGATCCTATGAAGAAATTAGTTAAAGATGAAAGTGAATCAAAAAACAGTAAGGTAACTCTCTCTGGGCTTCTGAATTTTATTGACGGGCTATGGTCGGCTTGTCGAGGAGAAAGACTCATTGTCTTTACAACCATGGAAAAACTGGATCTTGCTCTAATCCGAAGGGGAAGAATGGATAAGCATATTGAATTGTCCTACTGTAACTTTGAATCGTTCAAGGTGCTAGCGAAGAACTATCTTAATCTTGAATCACACCATTTGTTTGTGAAAGTATGTTTGTTGTTGGAGAAAGTCAATACGAGTCCAACAGATGTTGCAGGGAGTTTAATGCGAGAGCAGATCTTCTGTGCCCATTTTCTCTGTCTCTCTTGTGTCCTCCACTTAAATTTTGACACCTAACATTTTACTTAATACTAATTAACTCTAAAATTAAATAAAAAACCAGATGTCAAAATTTAAGTGGAGGGACGAAAGGGGTCAGAAAAAATAGGAATAGAGGATCTTCTCTCGTTTAACGCCCAAGGCTGCTCTTGGGGACGCAAGAACTTGCTTAGAGAGTCTGATCGGAGCTCTTGAGGGCCCACCTGACTGTTTGGTTATAAATTTTCAACTGATGTGATTGGTTAAAGTGCCAACGTGAGTTGTCTTGTAGTGACTTTTGCGTCTTTTTATTTATAATTGGTCTACTAGACGTACTAGCGGATGGGAAGTGGTCCAGAAATATTACTTAACTAGCTGGGTCCCGTGCCTCCGGCACTGTATGAGTAGTGAAATTTATCTCAAACTTAGAACGGCCCAGATGATTTATTAAGTGAGCGAAAAATTCAAAATCATTATTAAATAGATTAGATAGATAGATGTATTTTATTAGATAAATGTATGGACGGTGGGATTTATCTCAAACTTTGGACGGCCCAGATGATTTATTGAGTGAGCGGAAAATTCAAAATCATTTGTATTTTATTAGATAGATACTTCCGCTAATAAGTCTAGCGGACAGCGTGTTTTTAAATTAAATCTCACTCATTCATTTAACAAACGAATGGTTAAGATGCTATATGTCACTTTTTGATCCATAACAAATAGATACTATGAATCATTCTCCTATATATGGCATATGGCACTGATCCATAACATATATTTGTTATGGATCAAAAATAGACAAATAATATGTTTAACGTCTGTTACAATGAATAACTGCTGGAATTAAAAATTACACCTCAGTGTCCGCTAGTAATTTTACCCGATTATATTAAAAAGAAATTGCACCATAATACCCCCATAACAGCAAGTGAACGAGGATACACAACGTAAGCTAAAATATCTTCCTGAATTAACTCCTTCATGGAAACAATTGCTACAACAAGAATACAACTATACAACAATCATCGTTCACACACTATTCAAAATCCTCATCTTGGAGATACTCCGTTTAATATAATGGGAGAAGATTCTCGAACCTGAATAAAGAGCAAATGACTTCCAAACAAAATCCTCATCTTGGAGATACTCCGTTTAATATAATGGGAGAAGATTCTCGAACCTGAATAAAGAGCAAATGACTTCCAAATAATTGAACAAAGAGTTAACTTGATCTAATTAATTAAATTATAAACTTATATAATAAATAATATAAATATCAAAAAATAACAAATATTTATTTTATCAAAAAAATAAAGTCATACTCTCTTTGTTAATTAAATTCCTCAAAGATTAAAATTTATATAATATACATTCAAACATAATTTTTTGTAATTAAAAAAATTAATACCCATAAAAAGTACAAATTAAAAAAAAATTATTATTATTTTTTCCAAATATTAAAATTTACATAAAACAAACTTAGACAAAACTTGTTACAGAACAAATTTATTATTCATATAAAAAATATTAAAATTATGATAATTATTTTTCTCAAAAATTAAACAAAATATATCTCACACTTGGGCATAATTATTTACAGTAAAAATAACAAATGTTGTTACTCAAAAAATATATATTAAAAGAAAAATCTTTTTACAAGATGAAAGTAGTAATAAATATTATTATATTTTCTTTTATTCAACATTACCACAAAACAACACCAACTATATTCTAAAAAATGTAATAAAAATCGTAAACATCTCAAATTTTAACATATACTCAAAAAAAATAACATATGAAAATCATAATATGAAACTAAGAATTCAAATAATAATTTTTTGTTGTTAAACTCTAAACACTAAATTATCAACATATTCAATCACTATAATTAAAACTGCGCCATTAATAATTTAATTTAAAATTCTTAATATTTGTATCACTTATCCAAAAATATGTGTTAATTAAACTAAATT
Source organism: Panax japonicus (assembly GCA_020205505.1). Lineage (NCBI taxonomy): Eukaryota > Viridiplantae > Streptophyta > Magnoliopsida > Apiales > Araliaceae > Panax > Panax japonicus. Next base: position 65,121,351 of record CM035092.1, read on the forward strand.
AGTTTTTTTATAAGTTGTCAACAATTTGAACGAGATAATTTTAATTACAAATAAAACTATAATTGAAATATATTGTATTGATAAAATGATAATCTTGTCATTAATATATATATATATATATATATATATATATATTAATTATTCATGAATTAAAATTTGATAACATACAATGATAAATATGTAATTTTATCTATTTAGTTAACTCTAAAAATTTATAGGGGTACTAATTGTTACTTAAAAAATTAGAGAGAAGGTGGGTGTTATTATGGTGTTCTAGAGAAGGTGTTTATGTATTTTACTCATTTCTAAATGTAAATTAATTTTATATTTTATCCATAAAATGAATACAGTGAATCAATTAAAAGTACTATTATTAACTATATATGTTATTATTTTCAAAAATAAAATTAACCAACTTTAAATTTAGATTTAGTAAATTAACTTTGTAAGATTAATAGATATGTATATGCTTCAAAATCTTCAAAAAAAATATTAAAATGAAATCATTTTTATAGAATATTGGAATTGTAGATGACTGAACCTCAAATGTATATGATCCAATAGAGATGGACAAAAGGTCAAAAGTTCAGTCAATAAATATAATGATAAAATTTGATTGATATAAAATTAATGAGTGGATTCTTTTTAAATTTTTTCTTATCATACATATCCACATCTGTTAATATTAATATCAATTTAAATTTAACATCATATGTAGTAAAACTACTAAATTAATTTGAAAAAAAAAATTAATCTATTTTGGACCTGAGACTAGACCATTATGAGACCCCAACTTTTATGAATAAAAATATATTTTTTATAAATATCATTTTTAAATATTATAGAATAAATTTGATATAATGTTATAGTTGTGGGTAATATTTATAAATTTTATAAAGTACGCAAGTTGTTATATAATATTCGATTGGTCGGGGAATATTCGTTTTAAATAGGTAATATTCGTACGACGGCACAATCATTGGTCGACCCCACAACGGAATTATTGTCGGATTGAGAAAACGACAAAAATATTTTTTATGAAAATAACGGCGGAAGTTTTACCGTTAACTGTTGAAACACCCGGTGTTAAAAGTACAGGAATACGCGTAGTTGCTTAGTAGCACACGGTATTGATTATTGATGCTTACGTGAGAAGTCATTCAGTTTTATTCAATTACTGTCGATATTTTATATATTATTAAATCAATAATTGAAATGACAGAGTTATTAATATTATTATTTGCATTATTAACGATGTCTAGAAGTTCTGTCAAGGAGAGGTTTGGTCATCTAATTGCGCGTCAATAGGGAGAAATCCTTATTGAAAAGCCCCCTCTTTTCTGGGAATGATCTGGTCGATTAATAGTGTGAATAATAATGATGATGAAGTTTTGTTTTATTAATATTATTAATGTAATAAAACAGAAAAACTTTTTATATAAAACAGAATATTTTTATAAAGTTATTCATTTTATTAGGCTAATATTAAATATTTTTTTATATAAAACAGAATACTTTTATAAAATTATCTATTTTATTAGACAATAATTAGAATATATTATATTTTATTATGCATAGTGTTTGCATAGTGCCTGCATAGTATTTGCATAGTAAAATCGTTTTATATAAAATAGAATACTTTTATAAAGTTATTCGTTTTATTAGATTATAAATAGAATATATTATATTTTATTATAAACCAATCTGGACCGTCCGTTTAAAGTAAATCAATCTGGACCGTTCATGGATTGGTTACTATTCAGTCCATTCTTCTATAAATAGAAGCTCATTCCTTCATTATTTCTTATGAATTCACTGAAACTCTAGAGAGAGAAACTATAGAGAGAAAGAAGAAAAGTATTCTGCTACTTCACTATTCCGATATCAAGTTTCTCTTACGGTAAGGGATATTATTTTTTTTATATTCATGAAGAGAACTTCTGTTATTCCATTCTTTGTTATTGTGTTGGAATAACCTGTATACGCGATCTACCCTATACTTGGTGAAATTCTTCTGTCATTCCATTATTTACTATTCTGCTGGAATAACTTGTCTATGCGAAGTACCGCATACATGGTAAAATTCTGTTGTTATTCCATTATTTATTATTCTGTTGGAATATTATGTCTGTGCGTTTTACGCCGGACCTGCTTCCTTCTTTATTATTCTGTTGGAATATATTGTCTGTGCGTTTTACGCTGGACCTGGTTCCGTTATTTATTATTCTATTGGAATAACATGTCTATGTGAAGTACCGTATGCATGGTGATTTCTGTTGTTATTCCATTCTTTATTATTTTGTTGGAATATCTTGTCGGTGCGTGTTGAGCCTGACCTGGTTCCGTTATTTATTATTTTGTTAGAATAACTTGTCTATGCGAAGTACCGCATGCATGGTGATTTCTTTTGTTATTCCATTCTTTATTATACTGTTGGAATATCCTGTCGGTGCGTGTTACGCCTGACCTGGTTCCGTTATTTATTATTCTGTTGAAATAACCTGTCTATGTGAAGTACCGTATGCATGGTGATTTCTTTTGTTATTCCATTCTTTATTATACTCAGTTGGTTAAAGTTTTGACTTCTATACTCCATGAAATTAGTGGAATATCCTTGATATTTGCGCTTCATCCAGTATCTTTTCGTGAAAATATTCTTATGAGCATTCTTGAATTTTACTCTACAAAGAAGTATCATGTTGACAATTTGGACGTTATTAGTTCCTGAATAAATTAATTCTTGAACTTGTTTTATTGAATTCTTATATCATTGTCATCATCCTCATATTTATATTTTGTTGAAAGTCATCTGTGGCCTATAGTGCATAGATGGACTTGGTATGATTATGACCAGAGATTATTCGGTGTAATCATGACCGTAATATTACAAATGATGTGGTAAAAGTCCTTATTGGCCCGTAGTGCATTGATGGACAGTTGTTGGCATGATCATGACCATTGATGAATACACAAATATCCTTGGCCGTAGTGCATGGATAATTTGTGGTTGTGATACTAATAAATATCCTTGGCCGTAGTGCAGGGATAATGTGGATTATTTATTAAGCTGAGTCTCAGCGATAAAAGTGATGAAAAACCTTTTAAATCATAAAAGATAGTAGATTTTATTCTCTACTTGACTCTTTTAATAGATTGCATGTTCCGCTACAGTTAAACTTGATGTCTATTGTATTTTATCAGTTTAACACTGTTGAAGACTAATGATAATTTATTCTGCATTATCTTAGTCATAATATTTCTTACTGAGCTAGTTGAGCTCACCCTTTCTTTCACTGTTCTCTTCAGGAAATGAGAACGTAGCCGGAACTAGTCGGGGAACAGTGTGACGGTCCAGATGATAGTATTAGTAGTACTCACTATTCTGTTAAATAGTGTGACAATAAATATAATGGAGACTTATTCTGATAGTGGATATTGTCTAGAAGATAATATTTGTATTAAAACTCACAGTTCTCTTGTTGTATATTAAAAATTGTATTTGTTGTATATTAAAGATTGTATTTGTATTCTGTACCATGTATTTGACGACTCAGAATAGGTGATGTATACCTATTTTGGGGGCGTCACAACCATCTTGGTCTAGGGGGTAGGACCCTAAACAGTAATTTTTGTAATATATATTTTAAATTTCTAAATAATAAAGAATTAATTTACCTAAAATTTACTTTATTTCACTTTTATATATTTTTAATATAACGTTAGAGATCTCAAAAAGTGTCTTAAATAATATATCATTGTAATGTTGGTTATGTAAATCACATAATTTAGTTATGTTATAAAATATCATTAAAATATTCAACGACATATCATTTGAGACCAAAAATTCGGAACCTCTAACGTTACTCAAACATTAAAATTCGTGGTGGTCCGGCCTGATTTAACTTGAAGCCCAATTCTGCCCAGACTTTGTGCATCCCTGCAATCGAATCCTAAGTAATCCTAGTAACTAAGGAAGTAAATGAACCGAGTCTAGCCGAGTATTAAATTGTTCAGCTTTAATTCACAAAATTTATTAAGTATAAAATAAAAGTTGAATGAAACTCGTTTAACTACCTAGTTGAATAGTCGAGCACAATCTCGAATTGAACCCAAACAGTTTGAACAAAAATGATTCGAATATTAAAAATTTGAGAAAATTCAAGTACTTTATCAAACTTTAAAATTTACACATATTTGAATCATTTATACTTCTAGTCAATCTCGAATCGAACTTTTAATCGAGCTTCTGCTCATTTTACTTATGTTATAATTAGTCTTTTTTCTAATGCGACATGTTTTTATTTGAAAGAATTATAGTCAAAATTCAATCCTGAAATTCCGAATTTTGAAAATTAATTTTAAAAAATAATATTCTTTTTGTGAAGGGTGCATTTTCCTTCGAAATTGGATATAATTTGTTCCCAATATGAACTTTGAAAACACAACTACAAAACTAAAAACAGGTAGTAACTATACCACAAATAAAATTGTCAAACCTTTCAATAAAATTGTAATTCAATAAAGGGCAAAATCCAGTAGTTGTCTATTAACTCCTTAAATCAAATGAATCCTCCTCCACAAAGGATATCATAATAAAACTGAGACACAGAATACATATCCATGATGTTGTAAGCAGTGATCGAAATGGGAAAAACATATAATTTACCTAGCGGATTAACCGAATCATATCAAGCAAAAGGATACCACTCATTTTTACCAAGATCATGGCTTTTCTCTCGTAGTCATGGCCGTCGTTTTACATATGGGGCACAAATTCTTGCGCGTAAGCCATTGTTTGATACAATCGGCATGAAAATCATGTCCACACTCCAGTATTCCGAGATTATCACCATCATCGTAATCCTCCTAGAAATGCAGTACGCATTTGTTAAATAGATTACCCCTTATAAATTCACATAATAGTATAATACTCTTTCGGTTCTAAAATCAGATACATTTGTAAAACCACGACTTTTAAGAAAAACTTTATTTTCCAAACATATACCTAACCTTAATTAAAATATAGCGATGACGTGATACTATTCAATCTAATTAGTCGCCCGTCCCATAAAATCAAAGTAGAGGAGAAAGAAGTGGTAAGTTCCAATTTTATCCATAATGGACCTCACGTAAGTACGTAAAGATTCTCTCATTTTCCTAAAAAGAGTGAACCCTACTTAAGTATTTTGAGGATAAAATAGTCTTTCGATAATATTTTGAATTAGAATTTTGTACTTTAGACATCTTTTGGAGGACAAATTTTTTGTGCACTTTTAGACATCTTTTGTGGGCGGAGGGAATAATATACAAGTAATGGCATGTTAGAAACTTCATAGACTTTATGTTTTAAAAAATAGAAACGTATATGAAGTTTCGGAACAGACTAATAAGGAAAATGTATCTCTAATTTTAAAAAGGAGGGAGGCTAAAGTAGGGATGCAATTCTACTATGGAGAACGGGCAAGGGAGATTGAGAGAAAGACTAGTACCTGACATATGGAGCAAGGTTCTGCCTCCTGCTGATCTATTGTAGACGATGCGTACTTCTTCTTCTTCAGACGACTCGATATAGTTTCTTCACTTAACCCAGTATTCACATATCCAATGCGCTCTCCTAGCGCCAACAATTCCTAGGGACCCGTAATATTTTGTGTCAAGCTACAATGATTAGCATGAAACTGTCGAAGAAAATATTGATGAATCATCACTTACCTCGTATGACATGTGATCAACATCAAGCCTCATACCCCTATGCCTGTCATGACTATCACCCATCCCAAAAAAGACGGACTGATCAAGGATCATCACATCCTAACACACAAAGCAACACTAATTGAAGTTCCAAAAGTAATTAAAACTTTTAATTGGAAGAAAAAATTACAAAAACATTGTTATGCTATTGAAATTCAAAACCCCAAAACTTTATTTGTTAATACACCAAAAAATGATGACATAAACCCCAAAAAGATGTTATAAGCTAACCTCAAATCTCAAGCCCTCACCCCTGCGAATGAGATCCAAGACACTGCGAATCTGCTGCACAAAAAATAAAAACTGTTAGCTGCAATTTGTAATGTTTGCTCTTAAGTTTGTGATGCTTGCACTTTGCACACAAAATAAAACTGTTGGCTGCAGTTTGTAATGCTTGCTCTTCACACACAAAATAAAACTGTTTGCCGCAGTTTGTAATGCTTGCTCTTTACACAGGCTTAAAAGGAAAACATATTCAGAAGAACTCCGAGCAGAACATAATCAGATCCCCTCAGAGTTTAACACAAGCTTCTCAAATTGGATATCTTACATAGATATATAAAAAATTGTATGACATAAAAAACCAACTTCTAAGTTCTACATATTCAATCAATTGGTACATTACATATAAACCAAGCAGAAACACAAACAGAAAAACAATTATCAGAAACTAGGAAATCTAATGTAGGTCTTTTTTATGTTCTTTTTTCGGGCATAGTGGATATTTTTAACTAAAAAATAATCTTATTCAGAAGTTAAAAAACATAATGCCTCAATCTATCTATATTTACACACTCACTATGCCCAAAAATTGCCAATTCAAGGCATTGACAAAAATACTCCCACTATTCTCAACTATCTCTGAACCACAGAGAAACCGATTCTGCAAGTTGTCCCAAGAACCAAATGCACCGCAGGAGTTCTGAACAAAATATTTAGGCTGAACTGAACAAACCGGGCTTCACCTTTGTAGAATTTATGGTTCAAATTAGCAACTGAAATCATGAAAAGTGGAAATATGAAAAGGGGACAGTATTATATACAAGGGAAAAAAATTATTTAATGACAAAAATACGGAGGGAGTTGATTTACTTTTTATTTCTTCAGAGATGAATGATGACGTGAAGAAAAAGGAAGAAGATAATGGGCGGATAGGTTACAGACGTGTATAGAATGGATGTGGAACAATATTTAGGCCTTTTGGATTCTGAGTAGAATAGTTTATCTTAACCAGTCTTAAAAAGTAAAATACGTGCATGTATTATGGGGTAACGTTTTGACGAGTCCAGGTATATTAAAAAAATATATACATATATGAGAAATAATCCATGGTAAGTAATTGTTATGGATCAAAATTGGACATACATCATCTCTATCATACGATACTGAATCGAACGGTCAGGATTAAAAAGGCAAAAGCGACGTCCGTTACTAATAATAGGAGTAAAATGCAAACACAGGGTCACAATCCAATGATTAAATAGGATTTTATTAACTAGGGTTTATTGTTTAGGATTTAGGTTTGTTAACTAGAGTTTAGGGTTTACTATTTAAAGTTTAGATTTATTGACTAGAATTTAGGGTTTATTATTTAGAGTTTAGGGTTTATTGACTAGGATTTAGTATTTAGGAATTAGGTTTTATTTATTATATATTATGCAAGATTAAACTTGCTTGCTTTAAAGAATCCTTACGGCTAGAACTCCAACATGAATGTGGCTATGGTATCAGATCCGTTCACTAGTAATAATATTAGTGGATAGTTGAATCCACATATAATAGTAACGGTTGACAGGAACTATTTTTTAATTTATGTTACATATATATATATATATATATATATATATATATATATATATATAGACAGGATAAAGAGTAGACCTCTTAAGTAGTAGAACTCTCTTAAATAATAGAATTTTATCAAAACGACGTAGTTTTGATAAGACGCGGTGGTATTTTTGTAAATACCATGCCACCGCGTATTTACAAAAATGTCACCGCGTCTTATCAAAACTACGTCGTTTTGATAAAATTCTATTATTTAAGTCATTCTGCTATTTAAGAATTCTACTCTTGATCCTTTCTGTATATATATATAACATAAAAAAATAATAATCTAATGTTTCAACTAAACTTAACCCTAAATAATATAGGGGGTCTAGTTAAAGTTGGGCCCAGAATCTCCTTTTCTTATATAGCACCCTAAATATACTCCTTGGATCTAAAAAGTAGAAATACATTTAAAAAACGGGACTTTTATTGGAATATTATTTTTCCATACATTTCCATAATCTTGGTTAGAAATTTGGAATTTGTGGAATGATAATATAAGAATGTAAGTAATGTAATAGTAATAGCAAGTTCATGCAACTTTAGGCAATTAATATTAACAGGGCAAAAATTATGAGGACAGGGCACAATATGACACCGCATTAATCCATATGATCTACAAAAGGTAACAACATGATTCAATTATAGATAACCAATACCAGTTTTCATTAACTCTACCCACAATATGACCCGGCATTACTCCATCATATCATAAACCTTCAAATACAAGGTGTGATCAAATAAAATCTTTAGAAAGAAAAATTAATAACCAAAATTATAAACGTAGAGACCAAATAATTAGCCAAAAATTGGTAGTCCAATTTAATTTGTCATAATAAAATAATAAATATATATATATATGGTAAAAATGAAGGTACACAGCCGTATAATTTTTAAAGTTACACGGTCTACGATCGTAGAGTAGTTCACAGATAGTAGAGTGAATTCACTCTATTATCGTAGAGTAGTTCACGATAGTAGAGTGAATTCACAAATCGTGGAGTGACTACTCTACGATCGTAGACCGTGTAACTTTAAAAGTTACACGGCTGTGCACCTCCATATTCCCCTATATATATATATATATTTAGTAAAAAATAGGTTTGACCAAATACATTTATGGGTGTGCTACATGAAGTTCACAATTTAGTTATGAAAATCATGTTACATGTATTAATTAAAATATAGGTATATTTAATAGTACAGACTGTAATATATTTAGTACTGTATGTCTGTTAATGATATTAAGTAATAAGAATTTATAACAATCTTTTTATTTATTATTATACTGTGTAGAATTTTCATATTTACTTAAATAATATACTAATTCTACAACAAGACCCCTTGGGATGATAAGCTTGTTCAAGTAATAAACAAGACAAGCATAATTAGCCAATATAAGATGAATATGAAGGTGCACAGCCGTGTAACTTTTAAAGTTACATAGTCTACGATCGTAGAGTTATTTCACTCTACGATCGTAGAGTAGTCACTCCACGATTTGTGAATTCACTCTACTATCGTGAACTACTCTACGATAGTAGAGTAAATTCACTCTACTATCTGTTGACTACTCTACGATCGTAGAGTGAAATCACTCTACGATCGTAGACCGTGTAACTTTAAAAATTACACGGTTGTGTACCTCCATTTTTACCTTCATATAATTTCAATTAAGTTATTAACAGCTGCAAAGTATTTCTTAGACATAACAAGTGCTAACGAGGAAGATGAAAGAAAGAAGAGGGAGAAGCATGTAATTTTTCCAATAAAAAAAACTGAGGAAATACAGCAGCTAATCTTTCACCACAAGGACAAGTATACCTTGTACAACATATTTTGGAGAACACCTCCCTACATACCACTTTACCGATAACATATCTACATCACATGGTAACTATATTGGAACAAAGGATCAAGTATCTACGTAAACCAAAAATCTAGATGTGACAGCAAACTATGATATAAATACTTGACGATAAGAAATGCATCTACAATACCAAAAAATAATTCGAAAATAACTTACTTTTTGAAACAATCCTTTATGTTAGAGATGAGTGTGCAATGATAATGAAAAGTGATTATGGTTGATATTGCAGTATACTTTAGGTGAAATTCAGGCAAGTAAAATGATATTGTTTCATCAGCAAATTAAAATGAGCGTAAAGCTAATCACTATATCCGAGTGAGTTGATGAGGTAAACTATATTCATAAATGAGATATTTATAAATGTTTTCTCTAAATTATCCTAGACACTTTAGCAGAATGCTTAAAATGTTGTGACACCATTATCAAGTTTCAAGAGAAAAAATTAATGGTAAAGATCATACAAAAATTCCAAACACACCTCGGAGACAAGCCTGCTTCTTCCTCCACTGGCAGCAGCCAAAGTTCGAAGTGAATGTGGGATTCCAAAAGCACCATCAAGGTGTCTATCCAACAACATTGCTGACCTCGAGTGAGACAAGTAATGTCCCTGGTCTCCAGATGAAGGTGCCATCTCTTGTGAGGAAGCAGAAGTACCTGAACGGGGTGGAGAAGTATTGTTGTTTTGAGCTCCAGAGTCAGGACCAGAAGAGGATGCCAATGATCGACGAACAAATTCAGACAGCCTTCGTGGATATTGTGGAGAATTCCGATGAGGAACCCAGTTAGGTGCAGACGATGGATGGACACCAGAAATCGAGCCACTCCGAGAAGAAGAAGCAACATTTATATCTCCACCAGTTAAACTCCAGTTAATTGGAGTTTGAGCTGAATTTCTCATCCCAGAAGCAGGTACAAACATAGGATGTTCCGATATATTTCTTGGCAAGCTTCTTGAGCTTGATTCCTCATGAGATGCAGCATCTCTGTCTCCAGCAATTGCAAAGCTTGATGAACTGCCAGTTCTTGAACTGGAATTTCTGTGCCACCTTTGTAGATTCCGACGCATAGCAGGAACATGCCCAATAAGTGACTGCCCTTGAGGACTTGCACTGTCTGCAACTGCCGGTGATCTTAAATCCAAAGAATTATTAAGGGGAACAAGTCTCGACTGATGGGGAGATGAAACATTAGACGGGCCAACATCACTCCCTGCAGCAAACACATTAGTGGGTATAGAATCTTGTTGATGCGATGAATTAATCCTCAAGAGGAAATTTCTACGAGAGCTTTCTGAACTTCCTGCAGCACTTAAAACAGGAGGACTTTCAGAAGCCACTCCTCCAACACCAAGTCCAAGTCTTGGGTTTAACTGCTCTGATTGACTATAATCATTAGTGATTTCGGATGGGGCTGATATAGTAAAGCTGTTGGCAGCATTATGCCGAGCAGGGACAGCTTGCCATACGCTACCTTCTGTATGCTGAAAGTAGTTTGAACTCCCACTTCCAGAAGATTGTCCGATGTTTCCTTCCTTAGCTTTTCTTTTGCAGGATAAACGCCGACCCTCCGATGAATAACCTGGCCTTCCATCATTGCCCTCCACATGTCCATCACTTTGCAACCCAAAGGGACCAGAAGAACTACTACCAGATGGTAACTGTGCATTTTCCGATGAACCAGACTTAAATACATGAGGACATTCCACAATTTGACAATCATCAGCACCCTGTTCCCCAAATCCTGCATTTATGTTAAGATCCTGAGAAATAGAATCAAAACTAGAACTCTGCAGAAACGAAGGACCGTTAGCAATCTGATTGCTACTTAGATTAACATCGTTCAGTGAAAGTACACTTGCTGGTTCATATTGTCTTTCTTCCGAGATGGGACCAGCTCCCACACAAGAACTCATTGAAGATGTCCATGCATGTTCTGCTTTTCGTTCATTATGATTGACCTGGTTTTGCACGGCACTCGAACTGGGTTCAGCCATACTCCATCCACTTACATTTTGCCCTTCAGGACTTGTAGAATTCAGATATGCAATACCTGTATTATTGGGTGAAATATAATCTGAAAGCCGGTTTTGTGCAGAACTCCGCATTTTATTCCAGCTCTGAAATCATTAATTCAATGAATACAAAGTCATAACATTCCTTATTGAAGAATGTTCCATATGCATAGAATAAGATGAAAGCTGGGTAAATGTAACTTCATTTGAAAAAATAAAGATTGCAGGGTGTTCAACCATATGTATCACAGTAAACAGAGAAACTAGCAAAACCAACAAAAGTCATATAGCTAGCATAAATGAGATAAAATTACTGGGCATTCTTTTGTTTTTCTTTAAGAGAAAAGAAAATGGAAGGTTTAGGATTTCCAAATTGCTAAGCATTCAAGTTAAATACATTTAAAACTCAAGAAAATAAGAAGGAAACAGTGCAGAGAAAATCAGAAAACTCGTGACAATTCCACCATATGGAAATGACTTAACTAAGAGAGACATGCTTGTGGTCTCGAGAGGTATGCTTGTGGTGGTACCATTTATTGGCTTTTATTCTTTTAGGCCATGTTTGTTTGCAAAAAAAAATATGCTTGGGTTTGGACTATTTGTCTTAATGTAACACTACTGCGGACTATTTTATCCCATGAATAGCACTATCACATTGCCTAAATCAGTAATTAATTAACTTATGAACTGCTTTGAGATGGCTAAGAGAAAGGCTCTTAAGCTGTTTTTAACTATCTCAAAATTTGCATCCAAGAGTATCAAGGAGATAAGGCTATATGTAACGGCGACACCATTATGCAAAATACAGCTACATTATTAGCTTCTCTATTTCCAAAGAACAATTCACTTCCAAAATAACATTAGTTGATGTTTTTCACCAAATAAATTTTAGGTCCAGAAGGGGTGCAAAGTAACAACCCATATCTCAAAAATTTGTAGCAAACACATCAATTACCTCAACTTGGGATAGTGGATACAGTCCACAACTTTAAGCACTAACATAAGTAGATAAACTAATAAAAATCCAATCTTTACCAACTTGAACAACATCATCCACTAACACAAAACTCACACCCAATTAAAGGTAATTACATCTTTAATGGATCTAATCTCAAACCACTAGCATGCCAGACAACTATATTCATTCATATATACACATATATATACATACACAAACACATAGATACGTGAAAATAGACAACAAACAAAATTAAAGTAAAATCAGGAAATGAAACACAAAAATGGAAATTGATCATGATCAAAGATCCATAAACATACCAGCTAAAAGACAGATTAAATGATGGATCTATGGTCAAATTTTGGGCAAAAAATATAATTACTTGAAGAAATGATAAATGAAATTCCCCTCTCCCCTATTTATCTGTCAAAATCTTGTTTTGAGAATACCACAAAACCAACTCAAAAGGAAATGAAGCAAGAGAGAAATAGATAAAAGGAGAGGGTACAGATAGAGGGTTTGAGGATGAAATGTTGGGTGTGTGAGAGAAGAAGAGGAGATTAAAGAGGCAGTAATCTTTAATTTACAAAATAACCCAGAAGATTTACTGGGGGAGAAAGTTAAAAATGTAACGGGGGAGAAAGATAGTGTGAAAAGGCTCTTAGCAGTTTCTTTCAATTCTATATACATACATTTTTGGCTTAGAACTCATCCCAAAAGATGACCCTGTTGAGCCGCTTACCAAATGCCTCTTGTCGCCATCTTTCCCTTTCCTTTCACCCTCCTTCTCTCTCTAGAATTTCTCTCTCTAGAAATATGCAAATTAATCTATATCTCGTTTTTCTTCATCACGCCAAGCACCCTGTCCTCCCCTGCCCTGTCTCCCTTCGCTCACATGCCTATCATTTCATTCCTTCACTTTAAATTTTTAACGTCTCTCATTTGTATTTTTGATATTTTCCCTCTCTTTTTACTTTTGCAAAAGTCACAAGTATAATATTTTTGGAAAATGTAATTTGAAATAATAGTCATAAAGAATATTACTATATACGATGACAAATTTACAGACAGGATCAAGAGTAAAATTCTTAAGTAGTAGAATGTCTTAAATAATATAATTTTATCAAAACGACGTAGTTTTGATAAGACGTGGTGACATTTTTATAAATACGCGGTGGCATGGTATTTACAAAAATGCCACCGCGTCTTATCAAAACTACGTCGTTTTGATAAAGTTCTATTATTTAAGAGAGTTCTACTACTTAAGAGGTCTACCCTTGATTTTGTCTAGACAAATTTATATCTGTATCAGATAACAATGCATGTAAATAAATCGGATAAAAGCGTTAAGCGTGTTAAAAAAGAACCCACATATTAATATATTATTGTTCTATTTTATCACTTACCAAGTTACCGCTTGATGTTAATTGCAATCTACATTCATATAAGATTAATACTTTTCCTCTTTTGGAATATTAAATTTTCATTTTAAATTTAGATTTTGACCCTATTTGTTGGCTTTTAAGAATCTAATTATTTATTTTTAAAATAGAAATAAATTTTGAATGTGGGTCTTTCAAAAATTATAGACAAATAAATATTTTTTTTATTTTAAAAGTTATACCAATTACTAATTTTCATAACTACCATACTTCAAACATGGTAAATTAGCATACACTATTTTATAAGGAAGAGAATATTTGCACACCTTGTGATCTTATGGTGATAATTACACACCCAAATATGTCGTTAAAGTGACTAAACTGTACAAGTACAAATGATATGCCTAACTGAACCGAACTCGTTCGCGAACCGATTCGTTTCAATTCAAGTTTGGTTCGGATCGAGTTCGATAAGAGTAATTACTCGAGTCAAGTTTGCACAACCATGTGGTTCGGTTCGACTGTGTTCGCGAAATGAAACTTTGAATTGTTGAATATTATTTTTTTAGGTGAAACAAAAGGAGAAAAAATATTCCATCTATTTCATAAAAAGAGCTTTATTTGAGTTTTTTTTATAATGAAATTGTAAAAATTCTAATATTTAAAATAATGTGAATTTAGTTGATTTAGATTAATTCAATATCTGATAGACTAATATTGTTAACCTTGAAATGTATTAATACCAAATACTTCCTCCATTATTAAATATAAATAATAAGATGAACTGGTCAAGTATGAATTTTCAAAGTCGATGGAAATATTTTTAATTCAAAAGGACGTGATAATTAACTTTTAAATACAATAAATCTTGAGAATTACTTTATTAAAAGTTTATAATTTTCATAGTTATTTTGTTTAAAAGTTAAAACTAAATAAATTAACCGCGATTCTAAGATCAAAGGCTCAAATCCATTAATAGACTTTATTTTATTTTAAAAAAAAAACCTTTTTGCTTATTGCAATAGATGAAATCTAAAAAAATCACACATGCATGCATGCAGGTTACCGAACAGTACAAGTTCATATTCGCGAACAGTTACTGATCCGAACTCACACATGCATACAGGTTGGATAATGCTACTTGAACATGTTCGAGTTCGACTCATAGCGTTCAGGTTCGGTTCGAGTTCGACATAATTCGGATCGGATTGGATCGCTTGCAGCCCTACATGTGTTAATTCGTTTTTCATTTATTCATCGACATGTTTGGAGTATGCACCAATTTTTACTGTGTATTAAATTTGCATTTGTTTTATGTAATTAAAATATATTCTTCACTATAAACATGTTTTTGCTGTATATTTAATTACAAGTTAACCTCTTCTTTTTTTTTTTTGGATTAGTTTGGGACGTCACATATTAAATAAATGGTCATGTTATCAAGCAGGAACTGTCCACTTCTTGTATTGAAAAGTTCAGAATGTGGGTATTAAAATTTATGCATGATACATAGGATCCAGCGGTGTGCTGACCAACCTCTACTGGCATTAGGCATGGGTTTAAATTCTACCCACATTGCAATAACAATAACTTAAAAGATATCAAAACACACACACACACACACACACACACACACACATATATATATATATATATATAGGGATTCCATCCATAGCAATCGGTTGTTGGGAACAACCCATTTATGGCCCAGCTGCTACAGGTTGTAGCGGTTTATAAAAAAAAATTGATAAAGGCCGGTACAGGTTGTAGCGGCTGGACAAAATGGGTTGCTTCCCAACAACCGGTTGCTGTGGATGGAATCCTATATATATATATATATATATATATATCGGTCCGGATCAAGTGCATACCCCTTATCTTACTCACCCGTGCTCACCCCCCTTTAGGCGACGGTTTCGGTCATACAATCGTCGCCTATACTTTTAGCGACGCTATATGTTGTCCGTCGCTAAAAGTATAAGCGACAGTTGTATGACCGAAACCGTCGCCTAAAGGGGGTAAACACGGGTGAATAAGATAAGGGGTATGCACTTGATCCTTGCTATATATATATATGTTCCAATGTTCCATGACTTTATTTTAAGGTATAAAAGGAAGCAAAATTAAAGTTTTTCAAGTATTCTTCTTTTGAAATTAAATGTCAAAAAAATTGGCTCACTTAAATTGAAATAGAAAATAATAAATGTACAATATATTATGTATATAGCACTTTACTCTTTTGCATTTTATAGGAAAATAATGAGATTTAAATGCTTTTCCTAATTCTTTATTATTACTAATTATTTTTAGTTTTTTAGTTTTATACTTTTAGACCATGTTTGGACAGTGATTCTGAATTTCTTTATTAATGTTGTCTTTATATCTAAAATGCCCCACTTACTTTTTAAATTTCAACAAAATTAAATTATCTGGACCCCAAAAGATCAACTCAAAAGTCTAAAGTTTATGTTTTAGGTTAGGAACAAGAAAAATACTGATATTTTCACATCGGAAAATTAGTAATCCTCTCTAACATGAATTAAGACCAACTTTTTATTCTTGCGAGGAAACTCTTGTGAATATTTATTTATTTTAGTTTTCTCTTGTAAAAGTATCATTTTACTTTATATATTAAAGATAAAAATCAAATTTCAAAACGTCAATCATTTTGTGTAATCTTGTTTGTATAAATTTGACCAACAAGTTGTGAATAAAATTTCATCATGCATCGGATCCGGTTAGTATGAATTTTATTTTTGGGAAAGTTGGTCAATTGATTAATAGAATACTGACATACATAGAGTCTCGTTTGCGTGTCAGCATTCCATTAATCAATTTACCAACTTACCCAAAAATAAATTTTATGTTAACTGATTCCTCATGCATCATACAAGGCTGGCTGGCTGGCCTAGAGATAATTTTAGGTCCCCTAGAGATTCTCTCTCTGAATTTTGAGTAGCAAGTGGGAGAGTACTTATAAAGGATGCCTTGATGCTGATAATCAATAGTGTACATGGGTACAAAAATTGACATATGTGATTATTTACTTTTTCTTTTTTAATAAGCTAAAAGTGGTTTAAATACAAAAATTTGGTGTTTGTTTACCTTTTAATTCTTCTTAACAACTCTATATTTGATTTAGTAAAAAGGAAATGTTATTTACTAAAATTTTATTTATATCCTATCGTCTCATAATCGGTAAGAAAAAAATAAAAATTTAAATCATTAAGAGTTGTCTTAATGAAAATTTTAAATATATGCATCCTCTATATATAAATAGTGTATTCTCTCCATTCCAAATTTTAAGATCATTATTGAATTTTAAAAAGTCAATTTGAGATATTTTAAATTTAAAAGTTATTCCGATGTTTTAAACTTTTTAGTTACCAAACAACTTTTTAACTTCAAATGTTATTTCATTCAGATAATCTAATTTATTAAGATATATTAATCATTCAAATCTTAATTGCTCAATTTTATCAATTGTAAGACCACGAATTTTATGAAATAAAAGTATTTAATTTTTCTTATAATTGCTATTCAGTAAATTGTTAGATTGATAAAAAGTTAAAGTTAAGGGTGAGATATGAATTATTTTTTTTAAAATAAGCAAGTGACTATAAAATACTCATTGTTGTCAGGGAATATTCGTTTGGTTGTGGAATATTCTTGCTGTCGGGGAATATTCGTACGACGGCGCAGACATTTGTGAGCCCCATAACAGAATAACGGTAAGATGAAAAAAATGATAAGTTTGAGTTTTTATTAATAACGGTGTAATTGTTACCGTTAACACTGTTGGAATACCTGGTGGTTAAAATACAGTAATACACGTGGTTGCACAGTAGCACACGATATTACACAGTATTTTTGAATTATTGATTTTTACGTATGAAGGCACTACTCAATAATTATTACAATAATTACTGTTCAATATTTTATTTTATTGATTCAATAATTGATGCGTTGATATTTTATATTATTGTTGTTTCAATAATTGTCACGACACGGTATTTTCCATTATCATTTCAATAATTCATATTATTTGAATAATATTACTAGATAACATTATTGGCAATGTCTAGAAAGTTCTGTCAAGCAGAGGTTTGGTCACCTAATTGCACGCCAGTAAGGAGAAATTCTTATCAAAAAGCCCCCTCTTTCTTGGGAACCATCTGTTTGTCATTATTTTGATTCTGTAATATTATTTGTGAATAATTATTTATTAATTTATATGATAAGAAAATATTTATTTGATGTGAATATAAATGATAGATTTATTTATGTGGTTATAAATGAAGGAATTAAAGCTGAGTTGTTTTATCAGTATTTTATCGGATTGGAGGTATTAAAAAATAAATCGGTGTTCTTAAAGCTCTATTGCGTGAGTTATAATTTTAATCCGACCGTTGGATCGTTGTGATTTTTGGATATGTTATACATATATAAGTTAAGTATATGTCTACAAATTTTGATCCGTTAAAAATTAACGCATGATTTGTTATGAATTTTAAAAGGTGTTAAAAATCATCCGTTTGTAGATTTCGGATATTTTCTGTCTGGAATTTGAAAAAACTTAAAGCTAAAAAGTTGTAGAAAATTCGATTTCGTATGGAATGGACATAAAATTTGTATTTTTCTGATGAAATGACTATTTATTATGAATTATTTAAGTTTTTGATTATTATTTCAATTTTAAACCATTTTAGAAAATTCTAGAAATGAGTGGGCCCCACCTTTGGTTGGTGAAAAATGTGCTAAAATTTTATTTCAGAAGTGGTGGGTGGGAATTGAAAATCATACCAGAAACATAAGTTTTCTCTCCCTATATTATCGAGCGTATTTTGTGAGTATTTTGATACTTTGAGAGTTTCTAATCAGTGCAAGTTTCCTTCAGAGTCATATCCAATATTCCAGTCAGAAGTACTGCTCTTTTGAGATAGGAGATTGTAAGGGGTTGTAAGGGGTGTTATTTTCTTCGTAAATGATATTATTTTCTTCAATATCATTATGCTAAAATATTGATATTGTAAGACCCCAACTTTTATGAATAAAAATAAATTTTCTATAATTATCGTTTTTGAATATTATGGAATAAATTTGATATAATGTTATAGTTGTGGGTAATATTTATAAATTTTGCAAAGTACGCAAGTTGTTATATAATATTCGATTGGTCGGGAAATATTCGTTTTAACAGGGAATATTCGTACGATGACACAATCATTGGTGGACTCCACAACGAAATTATTGTCGGATTGAGAAAATGACAAAAATATTTTATTAAAAATAACGGCAGAAGTTTTATCGTTAATACTGTTGAACTACTCGGTAGTAAAAGTACGATAATACACGTGGTTGCATAGTAGCACACGGTATTGATTATTGATGCTTACGTGAGAAGTCATTCAGTTTTATTCAATTATTATCGATATTTTATATATTATTAAATCAATAATTGAGATGACAGAGTTATTAATATTTTTATTTGCAATATTAACGATGTCTAGAAGTTCTGCCAAGGAGAGGTTTGTCACCTAATTGCGCGTCAATAGGGAGAAATCCTTATTGGAAAGTCTCCTCTTTCCTGAGAACGACCTGGTCGATTAATAGTGTGAATAATAATAATGATGATGAAGTTTTGTTTTATTAGTATTATTAATGTAATAAAACAGAAAAGCTTTTTATATAAAACAGAATACTTTTATAAAGTTATTCGTTTTATTAGGCTAATAGTAAAATCTTTTTATATAAAATAAAATACTTTTATAAAGTTATCTGTTTTATTAGACAATAATTAGATTATATTATATTTTATTATGCATAGTGTTTGCATAGTGCCTACATAGTATTTACATAGTAATTTTTTTTAAAAGTTATTCATTTTATCAGATTATAAATAGAATATATTATATTTTATTGTAAACCAATCTGGACCGTCCGTTTAAAGTAAATCGATCTGGACCGTTCATGGATTGGTTACTATTCAGTCCATTCTTCTATAAATAGAAGCTCATTCCTTCATTATTTCTTACGAATTTACTGAAACTCTAGAGAGAGAAACTGTAGATAGAATTATTCTTCTATAATCTTGAGTGTATTTCTTTAGCGTTTAAGAAAGCTTTGAGCGTAGTGCAAGTTTCTTCAAGTATATCTTTGCCATACCGTCGGAGTACTCTTCTTTATAAGGTAAGGGGTATTATTTTTTTCATATTCATGAAGAGAACTTCTGTTATTCCATTCTTTATTATTCTGTTGGAATAACCTGTATACGCGATCTACCCTATACTTAGTGAAATTCTTCTGTTATTCTATTATTTATTATTCTACTGGAATAACCTGTCTATGCGAAGTAACGCATACATGGTGAAATTTTGTTGTTATTCCATTCTTTATTATTCTGTTAGAATATCCTATCTGTGCGTTTTACGTCGGACCTGGTTCCGTCTTTATTATTTTGTTGGAATATCCTGTCTGTGAGTTTTACGCCGGACCTGGTTCCGTCTTTATTATTTTGTTGGAATATCTTGTCTGTACGTTTTACACCGAACCTGATTCCATTATTTATTATTTTGTTGGAATAACCTGTCTATGCGAAGTACCACATGCATGGAGATTTCTGTTGTTATTCCATTCTTTATTTTTCTGTTGGAATATCCTGTCAGTGCGTATTACGTCTGACCTGGTTTCGTTATTTATTATTCTGTTAGAATAACCTATCTATGCGAAGTACCGCATGCATGATGATTTCTTTTGTTATTCCATTCTTTATTATACTCAGTTGGTTAAAGTTTTGACTTCTATACTCCATAAAATTAGTGGAATATCCTTGATATTTGTGCTTCATCCAGTATCTTTTCATGAAAATATTCTTTTGAGCATTCTTAAATTTTACTCTACAAAGAAGTATCATGTTGACATTTGGACGTTATTAGTTCCTGGATAAATTAATTCTTGAACTTGTTTTTATTGAATTCTTATATCATTGTCATCATCCTCATGTTTATATTTTATTGAAAGTCATCTGTGGCCTGTAGTGCATAGATGGACTTGGTATGATTATGTCCATGGATTATTCGGTATAATCATGACTGTAATGTTACAAATGATGTGGTAAAAGTCCTCATTGGCCCATAGTGCATGGATAGTTTGTGGTTGTGATACTAATGAATATCCTTGGCCGTAGTGCAGGGATAATGTGGATTATTTATTAAGCTGAGTCCCAGTGATAAAAGTGATGAAAAACTTTTTAAATCATAAAAGATAGTAGATTTTATTCTCTACTTGACTCTTTTAATAGATTACATGTTCCGCTGCAGTTAAACTTGATGTCTATTATATTTTATCAGTTTAACACTGTTGAAGACTAATGATAATTTATTCTGCTTTATCTTAGTCATAATATTTCTTACTGGGCTAGTTGAGCTCACCCTTTCTTTCACTGTTCTCTTCAGGGCATGAAAATGTAGCCGGGACTAGTCGGGGAACGGAGTGACGGTCCAGATGATAGTTTTAGTAGTCCTTACTATTCTGTTAAATAGTGTGACAATAAATGTAATGAGGACTTATTCTGAGAGTGGATATTGTCTAGACTACAATATTTGTAATAAACTCGCAGCTCTCTTATTGTATATTAAAGATTGTATTTGTATTCTGTACCATGTATTTGGCGACTCAGAATAGGTGTTGTATATCTATTTTGGGGGCGTCACAGATATGAACTTTATTGTGGAATTTCTACCCTTTTGTGTCGGGGTTACTATTCACGTATACAATACTATTCATATATACGACACTATTCATGTATATGGCACTATTTACGTATATAATATTATTTATGTATACGGTACTATGTACGAATACGGAGTACTATTCACGAGTTACTATTTATGAGTTACTATTCATGAGTTACTATTCACGGGGTACTATTTACAACAAAATTGGTTTCTTTTTCTGACCAAATTATTGTTGATTTATGAATCTTAATCTTGAAATTAAATGCAGTTGTTGATCATATAATTTTTATTATCATATATAACATTTTTATAACCCTGGTGATGGAATTTCTCTTTGACTTGAGTGTAAAGATGGGTAGATTATTGGTATGATCGTGACTATGGGTTCTCTTTGGCCAGTAGTGGAAAGATAAATTATTGACTGGTATGATCATGACCATTGAATTTATAATTGAATATCTTTAGCTTAAGTGCAAAGGTGAATGGATCAACATGGTTATAATTATTGTCTATATAAATTCTAAAATGATTATATATTTCTTTGAGATATTAATATCTTTGTCCTGTAGTGCAAAGATAAATTATTGATGAATATTTTTGGCCCGTAGTGCAAAGATAAACCGTTGATGAATATCTTTAGCCCGTAGTGCAAAGATGTCCTGTTGTTGAATATCTTTGGCCTGTAGTGCAAAGATGAACTATTAATGAATATCTTTGGCCCGTAGTGCAAAGATGAACCTATTAGTATGATTATAAACAGGAAATGTGATTTGGTATAACCATGATCTTTGATATTTCAGGTAAAGACAGGTGATGAAAATTATCTTCGTCCTGAGTGCGAAGAGAAATTTAGAACCACAATTATGGTTATGAGTTATTCACATGATTGTGGAAATGAACTGTTGATTGATGTTACAGGAATAAAACATTATTGGTGGACTTTTAACATAGAGAAGATAATAGACTTTATGGTCTATTTGACTCTTCTATGAATTGCTCATTCCACTGCAACTATGGTTGAAAAGTTTTATCATCTACCATATGTTCTAAATCTCTGATTTATTACTGATGAAGGCTATTAATAATTTAATTATCTTTAGTCATGATATTCTTTACTGAGCTAGTTGTGCTCACCCTTTTGCTTCACAATTCCTTTCAGGTAATAACAGTGTTGCTGGGTTGAGCGGGGATAACAGGGGAATAAAACGGTGGTCTATAGCTGTTGAAGTTCTCGCTAAATAGTATGAAAATAATTTTATTGAGAACTTTAGATAAGTATGTCGTATTGTATACGTCATTTGATATTTAATTTTGGTTAACCGAATAGGGTGAGGTGAACCCAACTTTGGAAGGGTGTTTTGCCACTATCATACAAGATGTCTAATGACATACAACCCCGTGTTATCATAAGACATGATTGTGCACATCAACTTGCTGAGTATATCTACGAGCACTACCTATATGATCTTGGAGTTTGGTTGAAATATAATTTTCAATTGCAGACAGTGGAGATAGTTATATGTCAAGAGAAGACTCACCATTGGAAAGAACATGATAGTAATCTTCTCGTTTTTCTTTGGGGTCTATTGGGTCAACCAAGGATAATTCCGTGGGCATATGATATCTATCATAACCTAGACGCATGACCTCCCATTTCGAAGGTTTTCTTGAGCATTTTCCAAAGATTTTAATTTCTAAAACAGTTATTGACTGTACCTTTATGTAAGGTGCCATTGTGACGTGCTATAAAAGTTGATGTCCAGAGTCACAGTTGGTATATATTTGTATCAAAACTCACAACATATGTGTTGTTGTATTTTGCACGACAATTGTAGTAATAAAGTTGTAGTTGTTTTCTGTACCATGTATTTGGCGACTCAGAATAGGTTGGATGGATTGGACCTATTTTGGGGGCGTCACATCAAACATTACCTAAAGTAGTCCAAATTTTTTCATTTAATTTATAATCTCACTGTGACGCCCCCAAAATAGGTCCACACGACCCATTCTAAGTCGCCAGATATCACATTATAAAAATCAAATACAAACTTCATTTATACAACTGTTGAACTGTCGTACAGAGTACGACAATAGATAAGCTGTGAGTTTTAATACAAATACATATAACTCTCGTGGTGCCTTGACCACAAGACCTTACAATGGTACCTTACATAAAGGTACAGTCAATAACTGTTTTAGAAATTAAAATCTTTAGAAAATACTCAAGGAAACCTTCGTACATGGGAGGCCATGCGTCTAGGTTATGATAGATATCATATGTCCACAAAATTATCCTTGTTTGACCCAAAAGTCCCCAAAGAAAAATAAGAAGATTACTATCATCTTCTTTCCAATGGTGAGTTTTCTCTTGACATATAATTATCTCCGTTATCTCCAAGTGAAAATTATATTTCAAATAAACTCCAAGATTATATAGGTAGTGCTCATAGATATACTTAGCAAGTGGATGTGCACAACCCTGTCTTATGATAACACAAAGTCGTCTGTCATTAGACATCTTGTATGATAGTGGTAAAAATGCCCTTCCAAAGTTGGGTTCACCTCACCCTATTCGGTTCACCAAAATTAAATATCAAATGATGTATACAATACGACACACTTATCTAAAGTTCTCAATAAAAGTATTTCTATACTATTTAGGGAGAACCTCAACAACTATAGATCACCGTTCTATTCCCCTGTTATTCCCGCTCGACCCAACTACACTCTTATTACCTGAAAGGAATTGTGAAGCAAAAAGGGTGAGTACAACTAGCCCAGTAAAGAATATCATGACTAAAGATAATTAAATTATCAATAGCCTTCATCAGTAATAAATTAGAGATTTAGAACATATGGTAGATGATAAAACTTTTCAACCATAATTGCAGCGGGACGAGCAATCCATTAGAAGAGTCAAATAGACCATCAGGTCTATTATCTTCTCCATGTTAAAAGTCCACCAATAATGTTTTATCCCTGTAACATCAATCAACAATTCCTGTCAACAATCATATGAATAACTCATAATCATAATTGTGATTCTAAATTCTTCTTCGCACCTAGGACGAGGATAATTTTCATCACCTATCTTCACCTGAAACATCAAAAATTATATTTATACCAAATCACAATTCCTGCTCATAATCACACTAATAACAAGTTGTAAGACCCCAACTTTTATGAATAAAGAATAATTTTCTCGAAATATATTTTTGAATATTATGGTGTGGATTTGATATAAGGTTATAGTTGTGCGTAATATTTATAAATTTTGCAAAGTAAGCAAGTGGTTATATAATATTCGATTGGTCGGAGAATATTCGTTTTAATAGAATTATCATTTTATAAAAATAACGACGAAAGTGTTACCGTTAAAACTGTTGAACTACCCGGTAGTAAAAGTACAGTAATACGTGTAATTACATAGTAGCACACGGTATTGATTATTGATGCTTACATGAGAAGTCACTCAGTTATACTCAATTATTGATACAGTAATTGATGCATCATATCTATCATATTATTGATTCAATTATTGTCACAGTATCATCTGCATAATATGTTATATTATTAAATCAATAATTGAGATGACAAAGTTATTTATATTATTAAATTGTAATATTTATAATGTCTAGAAGTTCTGTCAAGGAGAGATTTGGTCATCTAATTGCGGGCCAATAAGAAAAAATCCTTATCGAAAAACCTCCTCTTTCCTGGGAACGATCTGGTTGTTAAATATTATGAGTTATAATATTAATGATGAATAAGTTCGTGTTGATTAAAGATGAAATTGATAGTTCTATTATGTTGGAATTATTAGTGTTAGTGAAGATCGACATTTATTTCGATAATAATTGATGTCTGGATGTTATATTGACCAATCGGATAATTAACTGGATAAATAAGCAATTAATTGCTATTAATTCACATGATTATAACTATTTGTTCACATGTGTGTACTATTGATTCACATTCTTGTACTATTAGGGGAGGTAGTGCAAGATTGATAATACTTACATGACTAAGTTAAAAATGGAGGTATAGTTGAAGATACTATATTGTAATTTGTATTTTCACATGATTATAACTATTGATTCACATTATTTACTATTAGGGGAGGTGGTGCAAGTTTGATAATACTTGCAGAACTAATTAAAAATGAAGAAAAAGAGGAAGATATTATACTGTAATATTTTGAGCCCCAAAACGTGCAATTATCGAAACTATATTTTTCTATAAATAGAAGCTCATTCTTCCTTCATTTCTCATCAATTCACTAAAGCTATAGAGCAATTATTATAGAGAAAAAGGAGAAGAGAAGTCTGCTACCTCATTATTCCAGTTTTCTTCTAAGGTAAGGGGTATTATTTCTTTCGTATTCATAAAGAGAGCTTCTGTTATTCCATTCTTTATTATTATATTGGAATAACCTTTATACGCGGACTACCGTATACATGGTGAAATTCTTCTGTTATTCCATTCTTTATTATTATGTTGGAATAACTTGTCTATGCGAAGTATCGCGTACATGGTAAAATTCTTCTGTTATTCCATTCTTTATTATTCTATTGGAATAACCTGTCTGTGCGGTCTATCGCATGCCTGGTGAATTCTATTGTTATTCCATTCTTTATTATTCTATTGGAATATCCTGTCTATGCGGATTATGCATGACCTAGTTCCATTCTTTATTATTCTGTTGGAATATCCTGTCTGTGCGTATTACGCATGACCTGGTTCCATTCTTTATTATTCTGTTGGAATATCCTATCTGAGCGGATTACGCATGACCTGGTTCCATTCTTTATTATTCTGTTAGAATAACCTGTCTGTGCGATTTACGCACTCCTGGTGAATTCTTCTGTTATTTAATTCTTTATTATTCTGTTGGAATAACCTGTCTATGTGGATTATCGCATGCACAGTGAATGATCCTTCGTATTCATTCCATATTAAATTATGGAAATGATCTGTCTACGTGGATTACTGCATGGCGGGTAAAAATTCATTTGCGGTTTCATATATTCTATTATACTCAGTTGGTTAAAGTTTTAGCTTCTATACTCCATGAAATTAGTGGAATATCCTTGATATTTGCGCTTCATCCAGTATCTTTTCATGAAAATATTCTTCAGAGCATTCTTGAATTTTACTCCACAAAGAAGTATCCATGTTGATAATTTGGACGTTATTGATTTCTAGATAAATTAAAATTATAAATCTTTACAATTTATCCTTGAACTTGTTTTATTGAATTATTATGTTATTGTAATCATCCTCATGCTTATAATGTGATGAAAGTTATCTTTGGCTTACGTGTATAGATGGACTTGGTATGATTATGACTAGGGATTATTCGGTATAATCATGACCGTAATGTGACGAATGTTGTGGTAAAAGTCCTTATTGGCATGTAATTCATTGATGGACAGTTGTTGGTATGATTATGACTAGGGATTATTCGGTATAATCATGATTATTGATGATTACATGAATATCCTTGGCCGTGGTGCAGGGATGATTCGATTTTATTTATTAAGCTGAGTCTCAGCGATAAAGTTGATGAAAAACTTTTTAAATCATAGAAGATAGTAGATTTTATGCTCTACTTGACTCTTCTAATGGATTGCTTATTCCGCTGCAGTTGTTGATCTAAAACTTGTTGTCTATTGTATTCTATCAGTTGTTATACTGTTGAAGGCTAAGGATAATTTATTCTGCATTATCTTAGTCATAATATTTCTTACTGGGCTAGTTGAGCTCACCCTTTTCTTTCATTGTTCTCTTCAGAAAATGAGAATATAGATGAGACGAGTCGGGAAATTCAGTGATGGTCCAGGATAAATGGCTTTAGTAGTCCTCATTATTATGTGAAATAGTGTGATAATAATTGTAATAAGGACTCCATTAGGAATGAATATTGTTTAGAAGGAAATATTCCTGTTTAAACTCTCAGCTATGTTTTATCGTATTTTTACACGACTGTTGTATAATTAAGTTTGTATTTGATTTATGTACCATTTATCTGGTGACCCAAGATGGGTGATGTATACCTGTTTTGGGGGTGTCACAGTTGGTATCAAAGCTTAGGGATATGATCCCTGGCTGAGATGTGAGACAAGAACTAGGAGGGGAGAGACGAGAAATTTCTTCGCTAGTATGACCTACCTAAGTTTATTTGGTATTTAATTGGTCGGTCAGAGTATAGGGATAATATGTGATATGTTAATTAACCCTTGTTTTGTGGCAGTATTTGAAAATTGCATCCGAAAATGTTGAGATAAACAATGAATCATATGAGACCGTTGAGTCACCACAGATTAATACTCAGGATAATGTGCAATAGGAAGACAATAATCCTCAGGTAAACAATAACGATCAAATGATGAATGATGGGATGTTTAGAGGCTTTATACAATTCATGCAACAGTAAGCGAGAGTGGCTCCTGTCCAAAATACAGGTGGAAATATTGACAACTCTCGAACGGTCACCGCTAAGCAGTTCAAGGAGCTGGAACCACTGGATTTTTTTTGGAGAGCCAAAACCACTTAAGGCGGAGACGTGGATAAAGCAGATCAACAAGATATTTGATGTCTTGGGATGTTCCAAGGAGCAAAAGGTTCCCTTTGCCACCTTCATGATACGAGTAGAGGCAGATTACTGGTGGAAATCTGTAAAGCGTACTCAACCTGCCGCACTGAAGATGTTTTGGGAGAAGTTCCAAGAACTGTTCAATGAAAAGTACTTTCCTGAAAGTATTCGTCACATGATGTAAGTAGATTTCATCAAGCTTGAGCAAAATAATATGACCGTGGCGCAGTACGAAGCTAAGTTTGTCGAGTTATCTCGGTTTGCGTCCCACTTGGTTGATAATGAGGAGAGAATGATGCAGATATTTCTAAGAGGTTTAAAACCTGAGATACGTCAATACCTAATTTCTCACAAACTGTGTTTGTATTCAGGTGTTGTGAATAGGGCTCAGTTATTGGAGTGCAATAATGAGTCAACCCAACCAGGAGAGAGCAGCTGACAAGTCGATAATACCAGTGGTAGCAGTCATCGAAGCGGTGACAACAAGCGTGGAGGGAATCAATATACCAGAAATGGTAATCACTTAGGTGGTAATCATGGTCATGACAATAAGAGTGGACATTTCAAGAAGAGGATATTCAACAATGATGGAAAGACGTCAGCACTAGCACTTATTGTTAAGGAAGGAGAACGACCGCCGATCCTATGTTACAAATGCGGAGGGGAGGGACATATCAGTCCAAACTGAGTGATGCAGTCCAAAGCGTGTTACAATTATGGAAAATAAGGTCACCTAGCCCGATTTTGTCGTGCACCAAAGTCAAGTCTAGCTGGGATGGAGGCATCAAAGGGTGTCCCAGACAAGACAAAACTGGTATTTCAAGGGAGAGCGTTTGTCGTAACCTCCCAAAAAGTGAGGAATTCGAACGAGGTGATCACGGGTAAGCTATTCATAAACTTTAGCGAAGTTTATACTTTATTTGATATCGGTTCTACCCATTCTTTCATTTCTCCTACTTGCGCTCAATGTTTAAAATTGAATCCGAAGAAATTAGACTTTGACTTATTTGTTAAAACTTCATTGGAAGAAACCTTCATTACACCCACTGTTTATAAGTCTTGTTTGATTCAAATCGGTAACCGCACGTTACCTGTCAATCTTATTTTCTTGAAAATACTTGCATTTGATGTGAATTTAGGGATTGATTGGTTAACTACTCATCATACTAAAATCGATTATTTTCGTAAGGTTGTTAGCTTTCATATTCCTAACCAACCTATTATACGAATTCAAGCAACCAAACCACTAAATTCAATCACTTTCATATCAAGTCATAAAGCTATTCGTTTATTGAAAAACGGATGTTAAGCTTTCTTAGCCCATGTCACGGATTTAAATAAAAATACGTCAGATTTGAATGATATTTCTATTGTTAATAAATTTTCTGACGTATCCCCTGAAGAACTTCCTGGCCTACCCGCAGAACATGAAATTGAATTTTGTATCGACCTTGAATCCGGTTCAAAACCCATTTCCAAAGCCCCATATCGAATGGCTCCTATTGAACTTCAGGAGTTAAAAACCCAACTACAGGAATTGTTAGATATCAGTTTCATTCGTCCTAGTACGTCTCCTTGGGGTGCTCCTTTTCTATTCGTGAAGAAGAAAGTTGGAAGTCTGCGACTTTGTATTGATTATTGGGAGTTGAATCATGCCACCATCAAAAAATAGGTACCCGTTGCCTCTCATTGATGACCTGTTTGACCAGTTGCAAGGAGCCAAATTCTTTTCAAAGATTGATCTTGGTTCCGGATATTATCAGTTGAAGATTAAAACTGATGACATTCCAAAGACTGCTTTCAGAACTCGGTACGGGCATTATGAATTCCTAGTCATTTCTTTTGGATTGACTAATGCTCCTGCTGCCTTCATGGACATGATGAACCGAGTATTCAAGGAATATTTAGATCACTTTGTGCTCGTCTTTATTGATGACATCCTTATATACTCCGAAAGCCGTGAAGACCATGAGCAACACTTGAGGCTGATACTCCAAAAGCTTCGTGAAAATAAGATATATGCCAAGTTGAAGAAATGCGAGTTCTGGCTTGAAGAAGTTGCATTCCTTGGGCACGTAATATCAAATCATGGAATATCTGTTGACCTGGAAAAGATTGAAGCAATTCAAAGTTGGGAGCAACCTAAGTCAGTGACCAAAATATGTAGCTTTCTCGGCTTAGCTAGTTATTATCGGAGATTTGTAGAAGGGATTTCTTGAATTGCTACTCCATTAACTCAGCTGACTCGAAAAGATACAAAATTCGGTTGGAATGAGGAATGTGAAAAGAGTTTTCAAGAACTCAAGAGGAGACTCATTTTAGCACCTGTTCTGACAATACCACCTGGCTCGGAAGGATTTGTCATCTACAGTGATGCTTCAGGAAAATGGTTAGGATATGTTCTCATGCAACATGGAAAAGTCATAGCCTATGCCTCCCGACAACTCAAAGAATATGAGAGGAATTATCCTACTCATGATCTAGAGTTGACAGCAGTCGTTTTTGTACATAAGATTTGGAGGCATTACCTGTATGGAGAGTAGGTGGAGATTTATATGGATCATAAAAGCCTCAAATATTTCTTCACTCAAAAGGAACTCAACATGTGGTAACGATGATGGCTTGAGCTGTTGAAAGATTATGATCATACCATCTAATACCATCCTGGAAAAGCGAATGTGGGAGCCGACGCATTGAGTAGAAGATCATATGCGAGTGACTCAGCTGACTCGAAAAGATACAAAATTCGGTTGGAGGGAGGAATGTGAAAAGAGTTTTCAAGTACTCAAGAGGAGACTCATTTCAGCACCTATTCTGACAATACCATCTGGCTCAGAGGAATTAGTTGTGAGACCCCAGATTTTATGAATAAAGATTTAAATTTCTCAAAATATTTTCTTGAATATTATGGTGTGGATTTGATATAATGTTATAGTTGTGGGTAATTTTTACAAATAAGTGATTATATAATATTCGATTGGTCGAGAAATATTCGTTTTAATAGGAAATTTCGTACGACGGCACAATCATTGGTAGACCCCACAACGGAAGTATTGTCGTAGTAAGAAAACGACAGAATTATCTTTTATTAAAAATAACGGCGAAAGTGCTATCGTTAAAACCGTTGAACTACCCGGTAGTTAAAACTGTGCGGTCTATCGCATGCATGGTGAATTCGTTGTTATTCCATTCTTTATTATTTTGTTGGAATATCTTGTCTGTGCGGACTACGCATGACCTGGTTCCATTCTTTATTATTCTGTTGAAATATCCTATCTGTACGGATTACACATGACCTGGTTTCATTATTTATTATTCTGTTGGAATAACCTATCTACACGGACTACCGCATGCATGGTGAATTCTTCTGTTATTCCATTCTTTATTATTCTGTTGGAATAACATGTCTATATGGATTTAACACATGCATGGTGAATGATCCTTCGTATTCATTCTTTATTAAATTGTGGAAATGATCTGTCTACGTGGATTACTGCATGGCGGGCAAAAATTCATTTGCAGTTTCATATATTCTATTATACTCAGTTGATTAAAGTTTTGGCTTCTATACTCCATGAAATTAGTGGAATATCCTTGATATTTGTGCTTCATCCAGTATCTTTTCATGGAAATATTCTTCTGAGCATTCTTAAATTTTACTCCACAAAGAAGTATCATGTTGACAATTTGGACGTTATTGATTTCTAGGATAAATTAATTTATAAATCTTTAAAATTTATCCTTGAAATTGTTTTATTGAATTGTTATGTCATTGTCATTATCCTCATGCTTATATTGTGATGAAAGTCATCTTTGGCTTACATGCATAGATGGACTTGGTATGATTATAACCAGGGATTATTCGGTATAATCCTGACCGTAATGTAACGAATGATGTGGTAAAAGTCCTCATTAACCCGTAGTGCATTGATGGACAATTATGGGTATGATTATGACCAAGGATTATTCGGTATAGTCATGACCATTGATGATTACATGAATATCCTTGGCCCGTAGTGCAGGGATGATTCGATGATGTGGTTTATTTATTAACTTGAGTCTCAGTGATAAAGTTGATGAAAAACTTTTTAAATAATAGAAGATAATAGATTTTATGAGGATTGCTTATTTTCGCTGCAGTTGTTGATCTAAAACTTGTTATCTATTGTATTCTATCAGTTGTTATACTGTTGAAGGCTAAGGATAATTTATTCTGCATTATCTTAGTCATAATATTTCTTATTGGGCTAGTTGAGCTCACCCTTTTCTTTCAATGTTCTCTTCAGGAAATGAGAATATAGTTGGGACGAGTCGGGGAACGGATTGACGGTCTAGGATAGGTTGCTTTAGTAGTCCTCGCTATTCTTTGAAATAGTGGGACAATAAATGTAATGAGGACTCCATTGAGTGTGGATATTGTCTAGAAGGCAATATTCTTGTTTAAACTCTCAGCTATGTTTTGTCGTATTTTTACACGACAATTGTATAATTAAGTTTGTATTTAAATTTTTGTACCATGTAAGTGGCGACCCAAGATGGGTGACGTATACCTGTTTTGGTGGCGTCACAGTTGGTATCAAAGCTTAGGGATATTATGACGCCCCCAAATCCGGGTATCTTCCAACCAGACAGATGGTGCTACACGGTACTACCATTCATACATTCATTCAATTGAAAAGTCTCAAAATGACTAATATAACTTCTATATATTCAAAATAATATTATATTTCCCAGGTTCTTTATAACCCATTCATTCGCTCTTGTCATAATATTCAATATATTACAAACATACACCTATACTATTACACAGGTAAGCTAAGGGTTCGTCTTCGCCATGCCTTTGTCTTTACTGGAGCCTTCGGTCCGTTCGATCTTGGTTGTGTTCATATGGTTCAAGCAAGAGTGAGCATGACTAGCTCAGCAAGTACTACAATTATAATAAACAACATGCTTGAAACATAGGATTCGTATATATTTAGTAACTGAACAATAGTTATAAAGTACCATCGATAATTCAAAATAGCACTTCTTTTCATTCAAAATGTTTTACAACAACAATATTCAGTAAAACATCAGTTCTGGTCCAAGACCTTGAGCATTTCATAAGTTCTTTTAAAAAGGACGTCCCGACACTAAGTCCGTAAGTCCGACATTACTTACGAGCACTTCTGGGTGATCAGCCCATAGTACTCTATGTTGATCAACACTACATTCATTAAACGTGTATACGTTTAAGTTGTGGCAACCTCACGTGCCTGTCGTTAAACGACAAAAATAATTTAGCATACTCGGTCTTCGATTGAAAACCATACCAATATAACTCGGTAAAAATTAATCATGCTTGACAGAATCAAAATATAAGTCTAGCCGAAAGAATTGGCTTTAGACTTCATCATTAAAAACTTCATGCAAAAGAATACATGAATTACACAGCTTGTCCAGACTGAACTGGAACAAGGGTTAGAATACTTGCCTTCAGCGTCTGGTTACTGATTATGACACGTACACTTTAAGTCTCTAAGTCTCTACAATACGTGATCATATAACGTACCACATTAGGTCAGATATAATCAAGTATCTATACTATTATATCTTACCCTTCATCTCAATCTAAATCCTAACTTAGATCTGTTAATATGGTTCTGGCTTTTCACTACGTCATTCACATTACGTTCACTTTCAATGGATTTTTAACTCTTAATCATCATTCATAAGGTTTACAAGTACCTTACTATTCATGTTATATAAGTAAACATTCTTTACTGTCAAATTCCTAGGGTTAGCTGTACCTAACATCCGGGACTGGTGCTGCGGTGCCATACTTACCTCTTCATCTCGCGCTGCGGTGCGAGTTGGCAGTGTGCCCAGACACTGTGTCGGCGCTGCGGCACCACTCATTTTGCCTTGGGTTCTATGTGCCTTTGAAAAATTTTGCAGAGTTTAAATTTTGTGAACTTCTCGGACGCATAACTTCTTCGTTATAAGTCCGAATTGGCTCGTTCAAAAGCTTACGGTTCAAAAATTACATACTCAATGCATTCATGTAAGAATTTTATCTATTTGACTTCATTTACTAAAATTTCACCTATTAGTTCATTTTAACGAAAACGATAAACGTTCGTGAACGTTCAATGCTCGTTTCTTCGTTCTAAGTCGGAATCCGATCATTTTTGAGTCTGCAACTCTATAATTCTAAATATGACTTATCTCCATCGAAAACCAATGTTTCTGACTTCAAACACAAAATACGACTTCCATTCCGAAAATTTCACGAATTCGACGATTATCATCTAATCGTGTGAATTTCGACAAAACCTCATTACTAATGATTCAAAATGGATTTTAATCTTCACATGAACATTTCAAGTTACTTATTACACCAACTTATTGACAAAGTAGGTTTTGACTTATTCTCATAAGTCAATGACTTATTTAACTTATGAACTACAAATTCTCATGTTTATGACTTACTATGGACTTAAGTCCATCAATCAATGTTCTCATACTATATTCAATATACTAACATCATATGACAAACATATGATAAGTTCTTCATGATTCTATCAACTTATTTAGGTTCAAGTTGCTTATTCAACTTATTCGGCTTAAGTTCATTCATCAATGACTTATTACATGTTATTATCATACACTCCCGCTTCTCTATCAATCATATCATATAAGAGATAAAGATAATAGATATGAGTCTTACCCTTAAAGACTTTTACTTCACTTTACTTTGGAAAATCTAGCAAAGTTTGAAGTGGCTTATAAGTGCTTATGTGCCTTATTCTCTCCACCAAATAAGTTGCTTAATCTTGAGAGGAAATTGTTGGATGAAATAACAAACAACAAATGAAATGAGGTTTGGTATTTATAGGCAACCCAAAGTTAGGGCACTTTGGTCAATAATACCTCCCACCTCCTTACTAACCTCATCAACTTCCACCTCCTTACTATTCATTTCTTAACATCCAAGTCTACTTGCTAGCCACAACACTTGCTCATCACACAATTTGTTTGCCCATCAAGCCTACCCATTTCTTACTTGGTTTGCCCCATGGATCATGTCCAACTCATTGGGCTTTGTTAATTATCCTAGCTAATTCCTTGTTGGGCTTATACCTCAATAGATTGGACTTATGATTTATCAAACACTTGGGCTTGAGTATCACATTCTATTGGACTCCTCCCATTAGGCTAATAATCCTACAAGTCCATTACTTTTAATTAAACAACTTAACATATATACACCACATATAATTCTTGTATGCTAACTTGTATATTAATTCGTAATATATGTTATTTCATTCTCCATTCTTAATAGTATAATACGTCGTACTATACTTACGTTCATTACTTCGTACAATGCCTACACATCGTACAATTACAACTTCTTTTCCTTAGCGCTTAATAAACCTAAAGTTCCCAAATTATGTCCACATGCGAAATATTACGTTTTCCATACTTAGATTATTATTACATATTCGATATCACCTTGATATTATAACATTACGTATTTTTCGGAAGTTCAAAAATAATTCTCGAGCAGAAATCGATGAATAGTGTTTTTCGGAAAATTTCTTGAAAAGCTTTTATTTTCGTCTTAGAAATTCAAACACTTTAATTCTCTTCTGTAGTTAAAATACTACGATGTTTCAATGTTTCTAGGTTATAGAATGACATTCATTTAATCAACACAGAATAATAATAAATAATATTATTTTATTCATTATTAAAAGTATTTACAAAGGTTCGATTTCCTGGGGCGTTACACTCTCTCCCCCTTATAAGGATTCTGTCCCCAAATCTCGCTATAAAAAAATTATACAAATAAATGAGGATAATTCTTTTTCATCATTTCTTCTAACTCCCACGTTGCTTCTTCTGCATCGTGGTTTTTCCATATCACCTTTACAGAAGGTATGACTTTATTCCACAGAACTTGTTCTTTTCTATCAATAATTTGAATCGGCGTTTCCTCATACGTTAAGTCCTTCTCGATATGAATAGGTTCATATTTTATCACGTGTTTATAATCTGGCTTATAAGGACGTAACACGGATACGTAAAATACATTATGTATTCATTCTAGGTCTGGAGGTAAGGCTATCATGTAAGCTACCTCACCCACCCGTTTTAATACCTCAAAAGGTCCTATGAACCTCGAACTTAACTTTCCCTTCTTCCCAAAACGTATCTTTCCTTTCCAGGGAGATACTTTTAGGAATACGTACGAACCTACTTCAAATTCTCGATTCTCTCTATGTGAATCCGTAAACTTTTTATCTCTGTCTTGAGCTGCTAGAAGACGCATCCATATCATCTTCACTATATCCGCTGTCTGCTGCACCAATTCTAGTCCCAACATTCGGCGTTCTCCTACCTCATCCCAATATAGTGGAGTTCTGCATTTCCTCCCATACAAAGCTTCGTAAGGCGGCATACCTATGCTTGCATGATAACTATGGTTATACACAAACTCCACTAATGGTAGATGATCATCCCAGCTATCCTTGAAATCCATGACGCAAGATCTTAACATATCTTCTAACGTCTGAATTGTCCTCTCGCTCTGTCCATCCGTTTGTGGATGATACACCGTACTCAGCTTCAACTGCGTTCCTAACTGCTCTTGTAAACTCCTCAAAAGTTCGATGTGAATCGTGGATCACGATCTGACACAATCGATACTGGTACTCCATGTCTAGATATTATTTCCTTAATATAGAGTCTAGCTAGCTGATCTAAGTTATACTTGACCCTAATTGGCAAAAAGTGAGCCGATTTTGTCAATCGATCCACTATTACCCAAATCACATCATACCCCTTTGTTGTAGTCGGAAGTCCTACCACAAAATCCATCGTGATATTCTCCCACTTCCATTCCGAAATTTCCAATGACTGTAACAAGCCACTTGGTCGTTGATGTTCGGCCTTAACTTTTTGACAAGTTAAGCACCTACTCACGTACTCTGCTATCTCTCTTTTCATGTTTGACCACCATAAACTTTGTCGAAGGTCTTGATACATCTTAGTGTTACCAGGATGAATCAAAAACCTCGAATTATGAGCTTCTTGCAATACCTGCTCCTTTAATTCCGTCTCATTTGGAACCTAAATTCTTCCTTCAAATCTTAATAATCCCTCATTATCAAGACTATACTTAATATCTTTTTCATTGGCCAGCCGCTCCTTCATCCGGTCACACTCATCAGTTTTGAGTTGCACCTCCTTAACTCTCTCTATGATGCTAGATGGCATCTCTGTTGCAAACAACATTTGTCCTCCTTCACTTGGCAGCTTCACTTCAAACTCCATCCTAGCCATCTCTGTTATTAACTCGGTTTGAGCCGTTAACAAAGATAACTTTTCCCAACCCTTCCTACTCAGGCGTCGGCAACTACATTTGCTTTTCCCGGGTGATACAAGATTTCACAATCGTAATCCTTTATCAACTCCAGCCATCTCCTCTGCCTCATATTCAACTCCTTCTGTGTGAAGATATATTTTAGACTCTTGTGGTCCATGTATATCTAACATTTTCTCCATAAAGATAATGTCTCTATATCTTTAGAGCAAAAACTACTACGGCCAGTTCCAGATCATGAGTAGGATAAACTTTCTCATAATCCTTCAACTACCTAGATGCATACGCAATGACCTTGCCATGCTACATGAGCACGCAACCAAGTCCTCTATGCGAAGCATCGCTATAATCTACAAAATTTCATATGTCATCAGGCAATGACAAAACAGACGCTTCACTCAACCTCTTTTTCAGTTCTTGAAAACTATCCTCATACTTGTCAGTCCAAGCGTAATTCACCATCTTACTCGTCAAGTTAGTCAATGGAGTAGCTATCTTCGAAAAATCCTAGATGAATCTCCGATAGTAACCCGCTAACCCTAGGAAACTCCGTACCTCAGTCGGCGTTTTCGGTTGTTCCCAATTCATCACGGCTTCCACCTTCACTGGATCTACTGAAATTCCCTCATGGTCAATGACATGACCTAAAAATTATACATTTTCTAACCAGAATTCACACTTAGTGAATTTTGCATACAACTTCTCCTTTCTTAGTGTCTCCAAAACTAATCTTAGGTGTTCAGCATAATCTTCTGGCATCTTAGAATAGACTAGAATATCATCTATAAACACCACGACGAACTTGTCCAAATATTGTTTGAACACTCTGTTTATCATATACATAAATGCATCTTGTGCATTTGTCAACCCAAATGACATCACCAAAAACTCGTAATGACCATAACGTGTCCTGAATGCTGTCTTTGGTACATCCTCCTTCCTAACCTTCAACTGATGATACCCCATCCTTAAATCTATTTTAGAAAAATACTTAGCCCCTTTCAACTGATCAAAGAGATCATCGATCCTGGGCAATGGGTATTTATTCTTTATTGTCAACTTGTTCAACTCTCGGTAGTCTATACACAGTCTTAACGATCCATCCTTCTTTTTGACAAACAGTATCGGTGCTCCCCACGGTGAAACACTTGGCTGAATGTACTTCCTGTCCAACAGTTCTTGCAACTGCACCATTAACTCCTTCATCTCCACTGGCACCATACGATACTGTGCCTTGGAAACTGGTGCCACTCCTGGCACGATGTCTATCACAAACTCTGTCTCCCTATCCGGCGGAAGACCCGAGAATTCACTCGGAAATACATCAGCGAATTCTCTCACTATAGGTATTTGTTCCATGGTTGCTACCACTCTCTGGGTATCAATAACATGACACAGATAGCCTACGCATCCCTTCCTCAATAATTTCCTAGTTTGTGTCATGGTTAGACAACACGAACGTCCCGGCAATCTATTCCCATAAAATACTACCTGAGGTTGTGTTAACGTCTTAATATTCACACATTTCTTTTGACAATCTATAATTGGCCGATGGCTCACTAACCAATCCATTCCGAGAATTACGTCGAATTCTCTTAACTTTATCGGTAACAAATCTGTCGATAATTTACAACCCCGTATATCTACGCAATAACTCCTATGAACATCTTCAACAGGAATTATTTCTTTGTTTGTTACCCTAATATTTAAAGGTATAGGCAAATTTTTGGGAAGTAATCCTAATTGTCTAGCAAAATTGCATGCTATAAACGAACAAGTAGCACCCGAATCAAACAGCATGTAAGCATTTATGTCTTTGATCAGAATAATACCTACGACGACATCCCCTGATGCAACTGCATCTTGGACTATCATATTAAAGGTACGGCCCATCGGCCTACCCGGCTGTGCTGATCCACTAATAGCTAACTTACTACTATTAGCGACCCAGTTTCCGTCTGTCCCCTTCTTCGGGCAGTTCTTTACCATGTGGTCAGTTGACCCACACACAAAGCATCCGTGATTCTTCTTTGGACTTGAAAAATTAGGCGCAATGTGCCCCTCCCATCCACAGTTATAACAAACGGCTTCCCCTTGAGACAGACTCCTAAGTGAGTCTTCCCACAGGTCTTGCAGGCCTCCATTCTTTTCTTCGGGTCTCCTTGATTCACTCTGGTATTCCCAGAGCTAAATACCTTCCTCTTCTGACCCTCACCACTACCGCTGGCTCCCTCAATCCTTACTCCCCCATCTACTTTACCCTTACTCTTCTTGTCTTTGTGGTATTGACTCAGAGCCTCACTACCACCCTCGGCGAATATCGCCTTCTCTAAAATGGTTCCAAAAGAAGTACTTTGGATTACTGAAATACGGTTATAGAGACAGGGTTTCAAGCCCTGCTCGAACCGTCGTGCCTTCCTCACCTCAGTATCCACTTGATGTGGAGCGAACCTCGCCAGTTCATTAAACTTGGCGGCGTATTGGGGAACCGTCATGTCCCCTTATTTCAACTCCAAAAACCGCATCTCCATCCTTCCCTGCATGCTTGTGGGAAAGTAGTTCTCGAAGAATTTCTCCTTGAACCTATCCCACATTAGATTCGTTATTCCAACCCTAGCCTGATTGGCTTCCGACCAAAAGTTGGCCTCTCCTTTCACCATATAGGTCCCAAAGGCAACCTTTTGGGCCTTGTCGACATTTGCTATCACAAATGCCTTCTCGATTTCTTTAACCCATGTTTGGGCTTCAATAGAGTCCGTAGTTCCTTTGAACTCCGGCGGAGCCACACTCTTGAAATCCTTAAAGGTAGTAGCTCGTGCTACTCCTGGATTTACGGGGATATTAGCCCCTGTTCTATTAAAGGCAACTGTTAATAAATTAACAAACTCCTGCATTGGGTTAACCGGACCTCCCTCCAGTTGATTCATGTTAGTACCTTGATTACGTTGCACTCTTCTCGGTGGCATTTTGCTGATACAACAAACATATTTCGTTATTATTCCTTTCTTTATTAGTTATCATTTAATATTAAACAATAAGTCCAACATCCATTACTCATTGTTTTCCATAAAAAGGACTTATATTCATTCTTTGTAGTATAATACTACATCGGTTACATACACAGCCTAAGCTGATTACATTACTTTCCCGCTATCACTTTCCAAAAATTGGGATTTACAAAAGACTACCGTTTACTATACAAAAAGGGCTTTACGTCACTACTAATTACAAAATATTTACATACTACTCTAGCTACCACTAATCTACATCTGCCTAAAGGCATTCTCGAAATCTACCTTGGCAAGACCGGTAATGATATCACGGCTAATAGTATGCCGTGTTTGCCCCACCTCTACAGGATAACCAGCTACTTGCTGCTGGAAATCTGTATAAGAACTTCTATAGATATAAGACATTCTCCCTATCTTCTGTACCTTGGTCTTTAGCTCCTCCTTGAGCTCCAAGACCTCATGCTTTAACTCGTGGACTTTTTCCTTAGCCAAAATCCTCTCGTTATGTTCCTGCTCCCACATGGACTCGACATCAGTCTTGTTCTCTATAACCGTTTGGAGCTCTGCCTTTAGCTCCTTGACCTCCTAAAAGTAATGGATATTTCTATCCAATACTGACATGAACAGAGACATCATCGACCCCCCAGGAGCTATCTCCGCTGCTATAGCTACCGGATTAAAGGATACTGTCTCTACTTCTTCCTCTATCATTTCGTTGAATACTGACATGTAGTCAGCTTCATTCGAGTCTCCAGACTCAATAATCACTACATCTGGATCTATTGCTATAGGGTTTCGATATAACCTCTACTTGGTTCATCGACTCTTCGCTAATGTTTTGACCATTTACAAACATTCTGTTTATTCCTGACATCTACACAAAACAATTAAGTTGATTAGTACATGTCAGTAGAATAATAAAAACACATAACATAATCATAATGCATTTTTATAAGGTTATTTTCTTCTTGTACTTCTTTGACTTCTCTTAAGGTTATGACTTACGATTTTTAATCCCCTCTTAAGTTTTATAACCTAATGCTTTGATACCAACCTGTGATGCCCCCAAATCCGAATATCTTCCAACCCGACAGATGGTGCTACACGGTACTACCATTCATACATTCATTTAATTGAAAAGTCTCAAAAAGACTAATATAACTTCTATATATTCAAAATAATATTATATTTCCCAGGTTCTTTATAACTCATTCATTCGTTCTTGTCATAATATTCAATATATTACAAACATACACCTATACTATTACATAGGTAAGCTAATGGTTCGTCTTCACCATGCCTTTGTCTTTACCGGAGCCTACGGTCCGTTCGATCTTGGTTGTGTTCATATGGTTCAAGCAAGAGTGAGCATGACTAGCTCAACAAGTACTACAATTCTAATAAACAACATTCTTGAAACATAAGATTCATATATCTTTAGTAACTGAACAATAGTTACGAAGTACTATCGATAATTCAAAATAACACTTCTTTTCATTCAAAACGTTTTACAACAACAATATTCAGTAAAACATCAGTTTCGGTCCAAGACCTAGAGCATTTCATAAGTTCTTTTGAAAAGGATATCCCGACACTAAGTCAGTAAGTCCGACATTACTTACGAGCACTTCTGGGTGATCAACACATAGTACTCTATGTTGATCAACACTATATTCATTAAACGTGTATGTGTTTAAGTTGTGGCAACCTCACGTGCCTGTCGTTAAACGACAAAAACATTTTAGCATACTCGGTCTTCGATTGAAAACCATACCAATATAACTCAAAAAAAATTAATCATGCTTGACAGAATCATAATATAAGTCTATCCGAAAGAATTGGCTTTAGACTTCATCATTAAAAACTTAATGCGAAAGAATACATGAATTACACAGCTTGTCCAGACTGAACTGGAACAAGGGTTAGAATACTTGTCTTCAGCGTCTGCTTACTGATTACCACACGTACACTTTAAGTCTCTAAATCTCTACAATACGTGATCATATAACGTACCACATTAGGTCAGATATAATCAAGTATCTATAATATTATATCTTACCCTTCATCTCAATCTAAATCCTAACTTAGATCTATTAATATGGTTCCGAATTTTCATTACGTCATTCACATTACTTTCACTTTCAATGGATTATTAACTCTTAATCATCATTGATAAGGTTTACAAGTACCTTACAATACCTTATTAAGATCCTAAGTTAATTGCTACTGGTTTACTATTCATGTTATATAAGTAAACATTCTTTACTGTCAAATTCCTAGGGTTGGCGCTGCGGCGCCACTCATTGCCCTTCAACTAATGCTGCGGTGCAGGTTAGCAGTACCTAACATGTAAGACCCCAACTAATTAATAAATAAAATTTAATTTCCTCTAATTATTATTTTGAAATAGTAAGGGTTGATGTGATTAATGTGGATAGTTATGGGTAAAATACGCAAATATTTTAAAATAAGCAAGTGGTTATAAAATATTCATTGTTATCGGGGAATATTCGTTTGGTCGTGGAATATTCGTACTGTCGGGGAATATTCGTACGACGGCGCAGCCATGTGTGGGCCCCATAATGGAAAGCGATTGGAGGAAGAAAATGACAAATATAAGTTATTTAAAAATAACGGCGCAGTTGTTATCGTTTACACTGTTGGAATACCCGGTGGTTAAAACACGGTAATACGCGTTGTTGCACAGTAGCACACGGTATTGCACCAATTATTGACTCTTACGTAAGAAGACACTACTCAATAATGGTTACAGTAATTATTATTTAGTATTTTATTTTTTTGGTTCAATAATTATTGCGTTGATATTTTATATTGTTGTTGTTTCAATAATTATCATTACACAATATTTTTCATTATCGAAGCAATAATTCATATTATCTGAATAATATTATTAGATAACATTATTGGCAATGTCTAGAAAGTTCTGTCTAAGGAGAGGTTTGGTTATCTAATTGCGCGCCAGTAAGGAGAAATTCTTATTGGAAAGCCCCCTCTTTCCTGGGAACTGTTTGGTTGTCAATATTGTGATTCTGTAATATTATTTGTGAATAATTAATTATTGATTCATATGATGAGGAAAATATTGATTTTATGTGGATATAGATGGAGAAATTTTTTTTAATATGACAATTGTTGAAAATTGAAATTTTATCTTTTTCTGATAAAATAATTCATTTAAATATATATATTATTATATTTTAATAATATAATAATGGTGATATTTTTACAACAAATGTGGGATATATGAGTATACGAGGAGGAAAAGTATTTTTGTTGCAATAAATGTTTAATACATGTTAAACATGTCGGTGGACCCCATTTATTGACTGAAATTTGATTATAGCCTCTAAAATCACCCGTTTGTAGATTTCGGTTAATTTCTGTTTGAAATTTGGAAAAACTTTCTTCTGTAAAGTTGTAGAGAATTGAATTTCCTATAAAAACTCGCGAGATTCGAATTTTCTGACAAAAGGGCTATTTATTATGAATTATTGAATTTTCGAAGCTCCGAAATAATTGATTTTTGGAAGTTTAAATTATTTTAAATTAGAAAAACGTTTTTTGTGCAAGTCTTGTGAGGTGGGCTATTTGGTGGCTGAGATTTTGAAGCTAAATACATGTGCGTATGAGGATTTTGAAAAAAAAATAATAATAATATTTAATAAATTTTCTGCTTTGGTGTTCTAAGCATTTTCCTATAAATAGGGTGCTTAGGTTAGAATTGAAAATCACACCAGAAACTGAAGTTTTCTCTCTCTATATTATCGAGCGTATTCTTGTGAGTATTTTGAGTATACTTTGAGTATTGCTATACGGTGCAAGTTCAAGTCATAGCCTATATCCGGTGTTTCAGCTGGAAGTATAAAT
The DNA here is from genome assembly GCA_020205505.1 of Panax japonicus. NCBI lineage: Eukaryota > Viridiplantae > Streptophyta > Magnoliopsida > Apiales > Araliaceae > Panax > Panax japonicus. Next base: position 65,165,750 of record CM035092.1, read on the forward strand.
CTTTCGAGGTAAGGGATATTATTTTTTTTGTAATGATATTATTTCTCTGAAGTTTTTTTTATTAAATTTGGAACATTTGGTGTCAGAGTTACTATTCACGTATACGGCACTATTCACGAATACGACATTATTCATCGAAAAATGAAAATTTTCCCTTTTCGTCTAAAATATCTATTGTGGATACTAGCTTTGATTGTATCCATGTTTTGATCATTCTTGAATTTTACACCACTATGAAAATTTTTAAGGTATTTTTGGACATGGGTAAAACAAAGTACGAATCCTTAATCCTTAATCTTAGTCATTTTGTTTCACTGGATTCGGTTCTTTAAAAATATTTTTCATCATCCTCAGTCTTAAATGATGATATTACTGAATATCTTTGGCCTGTAGTACAAAGATGAATGATTTCTGATGAATATCCTTGGCTCGTAGTGCAAAGATGAACAGGTGTATAGATGAACATGACCAACAGATGAATATCCTTGGCCTGTAGTGCAAGGATGAATATATGATTCAAGATGTGCATTGATTGATGTTACAGGGATAAAAATACTGTTAATGGACTGTTAAATTTATAGACATTAGTAGATTTCATCCTCTACGTAACTCTTCTGTGAATTAATATTTTTCGCTGCGAATATTGATTTTAAAACTTGTTGTCTATTGTATTCTATTAGATTTTTCTCTGTTGAAGACTAACGATAATTTGTTGTATATTATCTTAGTCATAGTATTCTTTACTGGGCTAGTTGAGCTCACCCTTTTTCCTTTTTGTTCTATTTTTCTTCTCAGGAGGCGGGAATATAGCGAGTACGAGTCGGGGTATGGAATGAAGGTTCTAGGGAGAGTTGTTTAGTAGTCCTCACCATTTTTGTAAAATAATGTATCAATAATTATGATGGGGATTTATTTGTATGTGGATATTGTCTAGATGGCAATATCTGTATTTAAATTCATAATTTACATGTTGTAATAATAAAGTTGTAGTTGTTTCTGAACCATGTATTGACAACTCAGAATGGGTGATGTATACCTATTTTGGGGGTGTCACAGTTGGTATCAGAGCTTAGGGATATGATCTCTGGCAGAGATCGGGGAATAGAACTAGGAGGGGAGAGACGAGTAAATCCTTCGCTAGTGTGTCCTACCTAAGCTTATTTGTTAGTTGGTCAGTATATAGGGATATTATGTGATATATTGATTTTCTTAATTAACCCTTGTTTTATGACAGTATTTGAGAATGTCGATTGAGAATATTAACAGTGGAAATGAGACCGTGGAGACGCCTGTACTCACCAACGAGGAGAACGTGCAACAAGCTGGCAATGTTCCTCCTGTGAACAACACCACTGATCAAACGATGAACGACTCAATGTTTAGAAGCTTTTTGTAGTTCATGCAAAATCAGACAAGGGAGACTCGTGTTCAAAATACAGGAGGAAATGATAGCAATTCACGGGTTGTCACAGCCAAGCAGTTCAAAGAGTTGGGACCACCAGAATTTAAGGGAAAGCCAGATCCGATCATGGCAGAGACGTGGGTCAAGCAAATTACCAAGATATTCGATGTCTTGGGATGCACGGAGGAACAAAAGGTTCCATTCGCCACCTTTATATTCCGTGGCGAGGCAGACTACTGGTGGGAATCTATGAAGCGTACCCATCCAGCTGCGCTCAACATGTCTTGGGAGACGTTTCAAAAACTATTTAATGACAAATACTTTCCTGAAAGTGTTCGTCATATGAAGGAAGTGGAGTTTATTAGACTGGAGCAGAACAACATGACGGTGTCTCAGTACGAGGCAAAGTTTACAGAGTTATCCAGGTTTGCACCTCATTTGGTGGAGAATGAGGAACGTATGACGCGGATGTTTCTGAGAGGTTTGAAACCCGGCATACAATAATATCTCATTTCTCATAAATTTTCTCTCTATTCAGATGTTGTAAACAGGGCTCAATTATTAGAACGAGATAACGAGTACGGTCAACCGAGGTACCACAATCAGGATCATACCAGAGATAGCAGTCAACAAAACAACGATAACCAGTGGAGAAAGAAAAAGACGGACAAAAATGGTAACCACTCTAGTGGTAATCATGGCCATGAAAATAGAAGAAGCGAGTCGGGAGGAGATTTCAAGAAGAGGAAATTCAACAATGACCATGTGAAGACGTCAGTGCCAGCAGTAACTGGTTCTAAGGGAGGAGAACGACCACCGGTCATATGCTATAAGTGCGGGAAAGAGGGACATATCAGTCCAAACTGCCCACAACAGTTCAAGGTATGCTATAATTATGGAAAGGAAGGACATATCACTCGAGATTGTACAGTAGCGAAACCAATTCTAGCGGGGACGATGACTCAAAAGACTGTCCCAGAAAAGTCAAAGTCAACGGTTCCTGGAAGAGCGTTTGTTGTGACTGGTCAAAATGCGAGGAACCCAAACGAGGTGATCACGGGTAAGTTATTTATAAATTCTTGCGAAGTTTATACCTTACTTGATATCGGTGCTACCCATTCATTTATCTCTCCTGTTTGCACTCAACGTTTAAACTTGACTCCAGAGAAATTAGACTTTGACCTATCTGTGGAAACTCCATTAAGAGAAACTTTCATCACATCCACTGTTTATAAATCTTGTTTGATTCAAGTTGGCACCATCACCTTACCTGTTGACCTTATCTCTTTAAAGATACTTGCTTTTGATGTAATTTTAGGGATTGATTGGTTAACTACTCATCATGCCAAAATTGATTGTTTTCGTAAAGTTGTTAGTTTTCATATTCCTAATCAACCTGTTGTTCGAATTCAGGCAACTAAACCATTAAAATCAATCACTGTCATATCTAATAATAAAGCTATTCGTTTATTGAAAAACGGATGTCAAGCTTTCTTAGCCCATGTTATGGATTTGAATAAAGACACGTCGAAATTGAATAATATTCCTGTTGTTATTGACTTTCCTGACGTATTTCCTGAAGAACTTCCCGGTCTACCCCCAGAACGTGAAGTTGAATTCTTTATTGATCTTGAACCTGGTACAAAACCCATTTCTAAAACCCCATATCGAATGGCTCCTATTGAACTTCAGGAGTTAAAAGTCCAACTATAGGAGTTATTGGACATCGGCTTCATTCGTCCTAGTACATCTCCTTGGGGTGCTCCTGTTTTATTCGTAAAGAAGAAAGACGGGAGTATGCGACTTTGTATTGACTATCGGGAATTAAACCATGTCACCATCAAAAATAGGTATCCTCTACCTCGTATTGATGACTTGTTTGACCAGTTGCAAGGAGCACAATTCTTTTCAAAAATTGATTTTCGTTCTGGATATCATCAGCTGAAAATTAGAACTGAGGATATTCCAAAGACTGCCTTCAGAACTCGGTATGGGCATTATGAATTCTTAGTCATGTCTTTCGGATTGACTAATGCTCCTGCGGCTTTCATGGATATGATGAACCGAGTATTCAATGATTATTTGGATTAGTTCGTTGTTGTCTTTATTGATGACATCCTTATATATTCCAAAAGCCGTGAAGATCATGAGCACCATTTGAAGCTGGTACTCCAAAGGCTTCGTGAAAACAAGTTATATGCTAAGTTGAAGAAATGCGAGTTCTGGCTTGAGGAAGTAGCATTCCTTAGGCACGTGGTGTCAAAACATGGAGTATCTGTGGACCCAGCGAAGATTGAAGCAATACAAAGTTGGGAGAAACCGAAGACGGTGACTGAAGTACGTAGTTTTTTGGACTTAGCTGGTTATTATCGGAGATTCGTGGAAGGGTTTTCTCGAATCGCTACTCCGTTAACTCATCTAACTCGGAAGGATACAAAATTCATTTGGAGCGAGGAATGCGAGAAAAGTTTCCAAGAGCTTTAAAGAAGACTTATTTCGGCACCTGTTCTAACAATACCATCTGGTTCGGATGGATTTGTTATCTACAGTGATGCTTCGGGCAAAGGGTTAGGATGTGTTCTCATGCAACATGGGAAAGTCATAGCCTATGCCTCGCGTCAACTTAAAGAATATGAGAGGAATTATCTTACTCATGATCTAGAATTGGCAGCAGTCGTTTTCGCGCTAAAGATCTGGAGGCACTATCTATACGGGGAGAAAGTGGAGATATATTCAGATCATAAAAGTCTCAAATATTTCTTCACTCAAAAAGAACTCAACATGCGACAGCGATGTTGGCCCGAGCTATTAAAAGACTACGACCACACTATTCAATACCATCCTGGAAAAGCAAACGTGGTAGCTGATGCGTTGAGTAGAAGATCATATACAGGAACGAGTACGATGATGTCAAGTATACGCATAGAGCCAACTTTAATAGAAAAAGTTAAGGTTGCTCAAGCCACCGACCCGGAGCTGATGCATATGAAGAAGAAAGTACAAGAAGGTGCTATTCCGGAAGCGAGAATTGATGAAGAAGGAATACTTCGAGTCCACTCTAGACTTTGTGTTCCTAACGATTCTGATTTGAAGCACAAGATCATGATGGAGGCACACAATACACCATTTGCAATCCATCCTGGAAGTACTAAAATGTATCGTGATCTTCGACATACATTTTGGTAGAACAATATGAAGAGAGAGATTGCAAAGTTTATCTCAACATGTTTAACTTGTCAACGTGTAAAAGCGGAGCATTAAGTGCCTAAGGGACCATTTCAACCACTTGAGATTCCGAAATGGAAGTGGGAACACATTACCATGGATTTCGTTACGGGTCTTCCCACGGTTTCGCAAGGTATAAATGCTATTTGGGTTATTGTTGATAGATTAACTAAGTTTGCACATTTCTTGCCGATACGGGAGACTTATTCTCTTGAACGTCTTGCTAGTATGTATGTAAATGAGATTGTGAGGTTGCATGGCATGCCAGTATCTATAGTTTCGGATCGTGACCCAAGATTCACTTCAAGATTTTGGGTTAGCTTGCAAAAAGCTATGGGTACGGATTTACGATTCAGTTCGGCATACCATCCTCAAACGGACGGACAATCAGAGAGGACTATTCAAACTCTTGAAGATTTATTAAGACTCTGTGTCCTAGACTTCAAGGGCAGTTGGGATAAGTATTTACCATTGATGGAATTCTCCGACAACAACAGTTATCAGGCAAGTATAGGTGTGGCTCCATTTGAAGCATTATATGGACGAAAGTGTCGCTCCCCAATATGTTGGGATGTGGTGGGTGAAGCAACATTGTTGGGACCCGAGTTAGTACGTATGACTACCGAAAAGATCCAAATGATTCGACAACGTATACGAACGGCACAAGATCGACAAAAGAGTTATGCGAATCTTCATCGAAAGGACGTGGAATTTAGTATAGGGGATTATGTATTATTGCGAGTTGCTCCATGGAAGGGAGTTACAAGATTTGGGAAGAGAGGAAAGCTCAATCCACGATTTATTGGTCCATTTCAAATTCTTGATCGAATAGGTAATGTAGCCTATAGACTCGCGTTACCTCCAAGTATGTCTCGTGTTCATAATGTTTTTCATATATCTGTGCTTCGTAAATATGTGAAAGACCCGAATCATGTCATTGAGTTAGAACCGGACGAGATAGTCGAAGACTTAACGTATGAGGAGGTACCTGTCAAGATCTTGGATATGAAGGAGCATGTCCTACGCACGAAGGTAATACCACAAGTTAAGGTTTTGTGGAGAAACCATGCTATAGTGGAAATGACCTGGGAGTTGGAAACGGAAATGAAAGCGAGGTATCCTCATCTTTTCGAAACACCAGGTACGTATGTCAATTTCGAGGACGAAATTTCATAAGAAGGGGAGGTTGTAAGACCCCAAATAATTAATAAATGAAATTTAATTTCTTCTAATTATTATTTTGAAATAGTAAGGGTTGATGTGATTAATGTGGATAGTTATGGGTAAAATACGCAAATATTTCAAAATAAGCAAGTCGTTATAAAATATTCATTGTTGTCGGGGAATATTCTTTTGGTCGTGGAATATTCGTACTGTCGGGGAATATTCGTACGACGGCGCAGCCATGTGTGGGCCCCATAACGAAAAGCGATTGGAGGAAGAAAATGACAAATATAAGTTATTTAAAAATAACGGCGCAGTTGTTATCGTTTACACTGTTGGAATACCCGGTGGTTAAAACACGGTAATACGCGTTGTTGCACAGTAGCACACGGTATTGCACCAATTATTGACTCTTACGTAAGAAGACACTACTCAATAATGGTTACAGTAATTATTGTTTAGTATTTTATTTTTTTGGTTCAATAATTGTTGCGTTGATATTTTATATTGCTGTTGTTTCAATAATTGTCATTACACAATATTTTTCATTATCGAAGCAATAATTCATATTATCTGAATAATATTATTAGATAACATTATTGGCAATGTCTAGAAAGTTCTGTCTAAGGAGAGGTTTGGTCATCTAATTGCGCGCCAGTAAGGAGAAATTCTTATTGGAAAGCCCCCTCTTTCCTGGGAACTGTTTGGTTGTCAATATTGTGATTCTGTAATATTATTTGTGAATAATTAATTATTGATTCATATGATGAGGAAAATATTGATTTTATGTGGATATAGATGGAGAAAAAATTTTTAATGTGACAATTGTTGAAAATTAAAATTTTATCTTTTTCTGATAAAATAATTCATTTAAATATATATATTATTATATTTTAATAATATAATAATGGTGATATTTTTACAACAAATGTGGGATATATGAGTATACGAGGAGGAAAAGTATTTTTGTTGCAATAAATGTTTAATACATGTTAAACATGTCGGTGGACCCCATTTATTGACTGAAATTTGATTATAGCCTCTAAAATCACCCGTTTGTGGATTTCGGTTAATTTCTGTTTGGAATTTGGAAAAACTTTCTTCTGTAAAGTTGTAGAGAATTGAATTTCCTATAAAAACTCGCGAGATTCGAATTTTGTGACAAAAGGGCTATTTATTATGAATTATTGAATTTTCGAAGCTCCGAAATAATTGATTTTTGGAAGTTTAAATTATTTTAAATTAGAAAAACGTTTTTTGTGCAAGTCTTGTGAGGTGGGCTATTTGGTGGCTGAGATTTTGAAGCTAAATACATGTGCGTATGAGGATTTTGAAATAATAATAATAATAATATTTAATAAATTTTCTGCTTTGGTGTTCTAAGCATTTTCCTATAAATAGAGTGCTTAGGTTAGAATTGAAAATCACACCAGAAACTGAAGTTTTCTCTCTCTATATTATCGAGCGTATTCTTGTGAGTATTTTGAGTATACTTTGAGTATTGCTATACGGTGCAAGTTCAAGTCATAGCCTATATCCGGTGTTTCAGCTGGAAGTATAAATCTTTCGAGGTAAGGGATATTATTTTTTTCGTAATGATATTATTTCTTCAATATCATTATGCCAAAATGTTGATCTGAAGTTTTTTTTTATCAAATTTGGAACTTTTGGTGTCGGAATTACTATTCACGTATACGACACTATTTACGTATATGGCACTATTCACGAATACGGCACTATTCATCAAAAAATGAAAATTTTCCCTTTTCGTCTAAAATATCTATTGTGGATACTAGCTTTGATTGTATCCATGTTTTGATCATTCTTGAATTTTACACCACTATGAAAATTTTTGAGGTATTTTTGGACATGGGTAAAACAAAGTACGAATCCTTAATCCTTAATATTAGTCATTTTGTTTCACTGGATTCGGTTCTTTAAAAATATTTTTCATCATCCTCAGTCTTAAATAATGATATTACTGAATATCTTTGGCCTGTAGTACAAAGATGAATGATTTCTGACGAATATCCTTGGCTCGTAGTGCAAAGATGAACAGGTGTATAGATGAACATGATCAACAGATGAATATCCTTGGCCTGTAGTGCAAGGATGAATATATGATTCAAGATGTGCATTGATTGATGTTACAAGGATAAAAATACTGTTAATGGACTGTTAAATTTATAGACATTAGTAGATTTCATCCTCTACGTAACTCTTCTATGAATTAATATTTTTCGCTGCGAATATTGATTTTAAAACTTGTTGTCTATTGTATTCTATTAGAATTTTCTCTGTTGAAGACTAACGATAATTTGTTGTATATTATCTTAGTCATAATATTCTTTACTGGGCTAGTTGAGCTCACCCTTTTTCCTTTTTGTTCCATTTTTCTTCTCAGGAGGCGAGAATATAGCGAGTACGAGTCGGGGTATGGAATGCAGGTTCTAGGGAGAGTTGTTTAGTAGTCCTCACCATTTTTGTAAAATAATGTATCAATAATTATGATGGGGATTTATTTGTATGTGGATATTGTCTAGATGGCAATATCTGTATTTAAACTCATAGTTTACATGTTGTAATAATAAAGTTGTAGTTGTTTCTGAACCATGTATTGACAACTCAGAATGGGTGATGTATACCTATTTTGGGGGTGTCACATAACATCTGGGACTGGCGCTGCGGCGCCATACTTACCTCTTCATCTCGCGCTACGGCGCGAGTTAGCAGTGTGCTCAGACACTGTGCTGGCACTGCGGCGCCACTCATTTGGCCTTGGGTTGGCGCCGCGGCGCCAACTCTGTGCCTTAGAAAATTTTTGCAGATTTTAAATTTTGTGAACTTCCCGGACGCATACCTTCTTCGTTATAAGTCCGAATTTGCTCGTTCAAAAGCCTACAGTCCACAAATTACATACTCTATGCGTTCATGTAAGAATTTTATCTATTTGACTTCGTTTACTAAAATTTCACCTGTTAGTTCATTTTAACGAAAACGATAAACGTTCGTGAACGTTCAATGCTCGTTTCTTCGTTCTAAGTTAGAATCCGGTCATTTTTGAGTTCACAACTCTATAATGCCAAATATGACTTGTCTTCATCGAAAACCAATGTTTTCGACTTCAAACACAAAATACGACTTCCATATCCGAGAATTTCACGAATTCGACGATTATCGTCCAATTATGTGAATTACGGCAAAACCTCATTACTAATGATTCAAATTGGATTTTAATCTTCATGTGAACATTTCAAGTTACTTATTACACCAACTTACTGACAAAGTAGGTTTTGACTTATTCTCATAAGTCAATGACTTATTGAACTTATGAACTACAAATTCTCATGCTTATGACTTACTATGGGCTTAAGTCCATCAATCAATGTTCTCATACTATATTCAATATACTAACATCATATGACAAACATATGAACGGCACTATTCACCAAAAAAATAATATTTTCTCTTTTTCGTCCCGGATGTCTTTTATGGTTACTATCTTTGATTGTATCCATATTTTGATCTTTATTCTACTTCACACTTGGTTATTATGAAGTATTATTGAATTTGGATAAACCGAAATACGAATCCCTAATATTTGTCCTTCTGTCTTACTGGATTCGTTCTCTAAAATGTTTTTCATCATCCTCAGTCCTTAATGACGATACTTGATGAATATCTTTGGCCTGTAGTGCAAAGAAGAATGATTACCTGATTAATATCTTTGGCCCGTAGTGCAAAGATGAACAGGTGTTGAGATGAACATGACCAACTGGTGATACAAATGAATATCTTTGGCCTGTAGTGCAAAGATGTATATTGATTGATGTTACATGGATAAAATATTGATGATGGACTTTTAAATTCATAGATGATAGTAGATTTCATTCTCTACTTAACTCTTCTAATGAATTGTTATTTCCGCTACAGTTGTTGATCTAAAACTTGTTGTCGATTATATTCTATCAGATTTTTCCCTGTTAAAGACTAAGGAAAATTATTTGTATATTATCTTAGTCATAATATTCTTTACTGGGCTAGTTGAGCTCACCCTTTTCCTTTTTGTTCCATTTTTCTTCTCAGGAAGCGAGAACATAACAGGAACAAGTCGGGGTATAAAGTGATGGTCCCAAACAGTTGTTTTAGCAATCCTCACTATTTTTGTAAAATAGTACATCAATAATTGTAATAAGGACTTTATTTGGGTGTTGATATTGTCTAGAAGACAATATTTGTATTTAAACTCACAGTATGTGTTGTCGTATTTTGCACGACAATTGTATTAATAAATTTGTAGTTGTTTTTCTGTACCATGTATTTGGCGACTCAGAATGGGTAATGTATACCTATTTTGGGGGTGTCACAGTTGGTATCAGAGCTTAGGGATATGGTCTCTAGCGGAGATCAAGGAATAGAACTAGGAGAAGAGAGATGAGTAAATCCTTCGCTAGTGTGTCCTACCTAAGCTTATTTGTTGGTCGGTCATAATATAGGGATATTATGTGATATGTTAATTTGTTTAATTAACCCTTGTTTTATGGCAGTATTTAAGAATTGTAGCTGAGAACGTTAATAATGGAGTGAATGAGACTGTGGAACAACCTTTAGTCACCGATCTGGAGAACGTGCCAAAGGAAGGCAATATTCCTCATGTAAACAACACTAACGAGAAAACGATGAATGATGGGATGTTTAGAAACTTTTTGCAGTTCATGCAAAATCAGACGAGGGAGACTCGTGTACAAAATACGGGTGGAAATGATAGCAACGCGAGGTTTATCATAGCCAAGCAGTTCAAGGAGTTGGGACCACCAGATTTTTGGGGAAAGCCCGATACGATTAAGGCGGAAACGTGGGTTAAGCAAATTACCAAGATATTCGATGTCTTGGGATGTACGGAGGAACGGAAGGTTCCATTCGCCACCTTTATGTTTCGTGGTGAGGCAGATTACTGGTGGAAATCTGTGAAGCATACCCAACCTGCCGCACTCAATATGTCTTGGGAAACATTTCAAAAACTATTCAATGATAAGTACTTTTCTGAAATTATTCGACACATGAAGGAGGTAGAGTTCATCAAGCTGGAGCAAAACAATATGAACGTGTCGTAGTACGAAGCTAAGTTTTCTGAGTTGTCCTGATTTGTATCCCATTTGGTTGATAATGAGGAGAGAATGACGCAAAAGTTTCTGCGAGGTTTAAAACTCGAAATACGTCAATACCTCATTTCTCATAAACTTTATTTATATTTAGATGTTGTGAATAGGACTCATTTATTGGAGCGCGATAATGAGTCAGCTCAACCGAAGAATAACGACCAACAACTCGATGATAATCGAACCAGTGGCAACGGTCATCGGAACAATGATAACCATCATGGAGGAAATTATCATGCCAGAAATGGTAACCACTTCGGTGGTAATCATGGCCAAGATAATAGAAGAAATCATTTAAGTGGAAATTTCAAGAAGAGAAGATTTAACGATGACGGGAAGACGTCGGCAGCAGCACCAACACCAGCAACAAATTCTAGGGGAGGAGAACGACCGCCAGTTAGATGTTATAGATGCGGAGAGGAGGGACATATAAGTCCAAACTGTTCATAGCCTTCCAAGGTATATTTTAGTTGTGGAAAAGACGGTCACATAGCTAGATTTTGTCCTGTATAGAAATCAAGTCTAGCAGGGACGGTGGCACCAAAGGCGGATATAGACAAAACAAAGTCGGAGGTTTTTGGAAGAGCGTTTGTCGTGACTGCCCAAAATGCAAGGAACCTGAATGAAGGTATCACTGGTTAGTTAATTATAAATTCTTGTAAAGTTTATACCTTATTAGATATCGGTTCTACCCATTCTTTTATCTCTCCTGCTTGTGCTCAACGTTTAAACTTGACTCCGGAGAATTAGACTTTGACTTATCTGTGGAGACTCCGTTAGGAGGAACTTTTATCATATCTACTATTTATAAATCTTGTTTGATCCAAGTGGGCATAATCACATTACCCGTTGATCTTATCTCTATAAAGATACTTGCATTTGATGTGATTTTAGGGATTAATTGTTTAACTCCTCATCATACCAAAATTGATTATTTTTGTAAGGCTGTTAGTTTTCATATTCCTAACTAACCTGTTATGCGAATTCAACTAACCAAACTATTGAAGACAAACACTTTCATATCAAGCCATAAAGCCATTCGTTTATTGAAAAATGGATTCAAGCTTTCTTAGCCAATGTCATGGACTTGAAGAAAAATACGTCAGATTTGAATGATATTCTTGCTGTTAGTGAATTTCCTGACGTATTTCCTGAAGAATTTTCTGTGCGTGATATTGAATTTTGTATCGACTTTGAACCCAGTACAAAACTCATTTCTAAAATTCTCATGTCGAATGGCTCCTATTGAACTTCAGGAGTTAAAAACCCAACTATAGAAGTTTGCACCCGAGCCTCTATCTGGTGACTTCCTTTGTGGAATACACCGAAGCTAGACTCTCCGTAGGGGACGTCATATTCAGGCGGTGGTAAACTGATAGGCGCCATTGTGACGTGCTATCCAAGATTAGGATATGAGTCACAGTTGAGAGCAACCTAAGTCAGTAATCGAAATATCTAGCTTTCTAGGCTTAGCTGGTTACTATCGGAGATTCGTGGAAGGATTTTCTCGAATCGCTACTCCGTTAAATTAGTTGACTCAGAAAGATACAAAATTCGTATGGGGCGAGGAATACGAGAAGATTTTCCAAGAGCTTAAGAGGCTACTCATTTCGGCACCTATTCTGACCATACCATCCTAGAAAAGCGAACATGGTAGCTGACGCGTTGAGTAAAAGATCGTACGCGAGTACGAGTACGATATTGTTGAACACAAAGACCTATTTTGTATAATTTACAAATGATAGAGATAGAGTTAAAGACTCTAGGGACCCACGTGATGATATACGAGTAGAATCGACTTTAATCGATAACGTTAAAGCCGCTCAAGCTACAGACCTGGAGCTGATGAACACGAACAAGAAGATTCAAGAAGTCGTTATTCCAAAAATGAGAATCGATGATGTGAGGAAAGCTCAAACCTTCGATTTATTTGAAATCATCGACTCACCTTAACGCTAAGTATGTCGCGTATTCATAATGTTTTTCATGTATCGATGTTACGTAAATATGTGGACAACCCAAACCACATTATTGCGTTAGAACCAGACGAGATAGCCGAAGATTTAATGTACGAGGAGGTACCTGTCAAGATCTTGGATAGGAAAAAGCATATCCTACGCACAAAGGTTATACTACAAGTTAAGGTTTTGTGGAGGAACCATGCTATTGAAGAAATGACCTGAAAGTTGGAATCAGAAATGAAAGTTAGGTACCCTCACCTTTTCGAAATATCAGGTGCGTACATCAATTTCGAGGACAAAATTTCATAAGGAGGGGAGGTTGTAAGACCCCAGCTTTTTATAAATAAAATTGAATTTTCCTCTAATTATTATTTTGAAATAATAAGGTGTTAAATTGATATAATATTTTGGTTATGGGTGAAATGTGCAATTTTTACAAAATAAGCAAGTGGTTATAAAATATTCATTTTTGTCGGGGAATATTCATTTGGTCATGGAATATTCTTGTTGTCAGGGAATATTCGTACGACGGCGCAGTCATTTGTGGGACCCATAACAGAATAACTGTCAGATGAAGAAAATGACAAGTTTGAGTTTTTATAAATAACAGCGTAGTTGTTACCATTAACACTGTTGGAATACCCGATGGTTAAAATATAGTAATATGCATGGTTTCACAATAGCACACGGTATTGTACAGTATTTTTTAATTATTAATTCTTACGTAAGAAGGCATTACTCAATAATTGTTACAGTAATTACTTTTCAATATCTTATTTTATTGATTCAATAATTGCTGCATTGATATTTTATATTATTGTTGTTTTAATAATTGTCACTGCACAGTATTTCCCATTATCAGATCAATAATTCATATTATTTGAATAATATTACTAGATAACATTATTGGCAATGTCTAGAAAGTTCTGTCTAAGGAGAGGTTTGGTCACCTAATTGCGCGCCAGTAAGGAGAAATCCTTATTGGAAAGCCCCCTCTTTTCTGGGAACGGCCGGGTTGTCATAATTGTGATTTTGTAATATTATTTGTGAATAATTAATTATTAATTTATATGATATGGAAATATTTATTTGATGTGGATATAAATGATGGATTTATTTATTTTATGTGGGTATAATTGAAGGATTTAATGTTGAGGTATTTTATCAGTATTTTTATCGGAATGGAGGTATTAAAAATCAAATCAGTATTTTTACGATATATTGCGTGAGTTATAATTTTTAATCCGACCGTTGGATCGTTGTGATTTTTGGATATGTTATACATATATAAGTTGAGTATATGTCCACAAATTTTGAACGGTTAAAAATGAACGAATGATTTGTTATGAATTTTAAGAGGTGACTGATTCAGAAATTAAGGTTATAATTGATTTTGGTGGAAAATTCTAGAATTGAGTAGGCCCCACTTGTGGTTGGTGAAGAAATGTGCTGAATTTTATTTCAAATGTGGTGGGTGGCAATAGTAGCAGGTAAAGCCATCAGGTAGCAGGTCAAGTCTGCTTCGGCGTGCTAACATTTTCCTATAAATAGAGGGCTAAGTTAGAATTGAAAATCACACCAGAAACATAAGCTTTCTCTCTTTCTCTCTCTATATTATCGAGCATATTTTGTGAGTATTTAGATACTTTGAGAGTTGCTTTTCAGTACAAGATTCATTCAGCATCACTTCCGATCTTTCATTCCAAAGTATTGTTTCTTTGAGGTAAGGGATATTATTTTCTTCTTAAATGATATTATTTTCTTCAATATCATTATGCTGAGATATTGTTATGAATTTTATTGTGGAATTTCTATCTTTTGTGTCGGGGTTACTATTCACGTATACGACACTATTCACCAAAAATGATATTTTCTCTTTTTCATCCCGGATGTCTTTTATGGTTACTATCTTTGATTGTATCCATGTTTTGATCTTTATTCTACTTCACACTTGGTTATTATGAAGTATTATTGAATTTGGATAAACCGAAATACGAATCCCTAATATCTGTCCTTCTATCTTACTGGATTTGTTCTCTAAAATGTTTTTCATTATCCTCAATCCTTAATGATGGTACTTGATGAATATCTTTGGCCTGTAGTACAAAAATGGATGATTACTTGATAAATATCTTTGGCCCGTAGTGTAAAGATGAAGTGTTGAGAAGAACATGACCAACTGGTGATACAAATGAATATCTTTGGCCCGTAGTGAAAAGATGTATATTGATTGATGTTACAGGGATAAAATATTGATGATGGACTTTTAAATTCATAGATGATAGTAGATTTCATTCTCTACTTAACTCTTCTATTGAATTATTGTTTCCGCTGCAGTTGTTGATCTAAAACTTATTGTCGATTATATTCTATCAGATTTTTTCTTGTTGAAGACTAAGGATAATTTTTTGTATATTATCTTAGTCATAATATTCTTTAATGGGCTAGTTGAGCTCACCATTTTTCTTTTTGTTCCATTTTTCTTCTCAGGAAGCAAGAACATAGCAGGTTTCAGTTGGCGTATAGAGTGATGGTCCTAGACAGTTGTTTTAGCAGTCCTCACTATTTTTATAA
The DNA here is from genome assembly GCA_020205505.1 of Panax japonicus. NCBI lineage: Eukaryota > Viridiplantae > Streptophyta > Magnoliopsida > Apiales > Araliaceae > Panax > Panax japonicus. The sequence continues at coordinate 65,181,235 of CM035092.1, forward strand.
AATAGTACATCAATAATTGTAATGAGGACTTTATTTGGGTGTTAATATTGTCTAGAAGACAATATTTGTATTTAAACTCACAGTATGTGTTGTCGTATTTTGTACGACAATTGTATTAATAAAGTTGTAGTTGTTTTTCTGTACCATGTATTTGGCGACTCAGAATGGGTGATGTATACCTATTTTGGGGGCGTCACATATGTGACGGTTTTAAGTGAGTTGAATAACCAAAATTACGGTTCCGGTTTGGTTACTAGCCAAAATCGCACGCATAAAACCAAAACCGCACCATGTGTGTCTATGTATGTATTATCTCTAGTAAATTGTAAAGTTACTTTTCACTTGAACATGCTCAGAGAAAACCCCAGTCTTGCATTGTCATTTTTTCACCAATTAAAAGAAGATGATTATAGGTTATAGAGTTAAAAATTGAGCATTTGGGTTTTTGAATTTTAGATTTGTTTGATGCGTTACTAGAGGGGCTTATAGGTGAGGGGACAAATTCGTTGGTTCGAGCACTTGATGCATTGGTTAAGGTCTATACTATAGTAGTAATAGTCTAATAGAATATTGTTCAAATTAGATATAGTTATGATTATATTCTATAAGTCATCCGTACAATATATAAGATAAAATTTCATTCTATCTTCAGTATATATTTTTAATTTTTGGGGAATTAAATAAACCTTCTTGCTTGTTATCGAATATATGGTCTCCGTTGTGTTATATAGCGTATGTTTTAGTTTTTACAGCATCATTCCTTTATTATAAGCTAAAACTATTTTATGTGTCTCACTATTTTATAATTTGATGATGAATTTGACATGTTTAGCAGAAGGAGCTATGGTTTATACTTGATATAATTCTCATTGTCGACTCTGTCATTAAGTTAATTGCTCGATGTGAGCAACGTGTTAAATTCTATTGAAGGCTTGGACATTTTTGTTATTTCAATTGGTTTTGAAACCGAAACCACACCAATTAAAACCGCACCGCACAGTTTAAAACCGCATCGCACCAATTACAAGCGGGTTCGTGTGCGGTTTTGGATTTGTTAAATCGCACCTAAGCGGTTTTGGGTGCGATTTCGATTTCAAACCGCACCAAACCGCACATGCTCACCCTTATATGAAATAGTATAAAATAAAGAATCTCTCATTCATTTAAAATGAAGAGTATCCTAATTTCAGTAAAAAGGGGACATGGGGATCAAATGTTACTAGTAACAGTGAGTCATTCACACAAGGGTTGTGGTGGTTTCCATAAAATGGGGTGGGACCCAGATTTATATACAGATCGTACCACAAAAGAAGTCATTTGATTGATCAGTAATTTAAATTAGGCTTAAATATGAATTAGTACCCTAAACTATAGGTCATATTCTATTTCGGTGATCCACCTTTCAATTTTGTCAATTAGATGATTATACTATCATTTTTTTCCAATTGCAACAAATTGAGCATGTCACGTCAGAAATTGCTGACGTGGCTAATTGTGTGGGACCTTAAGAAACTGATGTGTCAAAAATAATAATTTTTTAATCATTAAATAAACAAATCTATTTAAATAAGGGTCAAAATAGTCAAAACTTAATTCCTTTTTCTTCTTCTTCTTAATTCCTTTTTAATTCCAAATTACAATTTTCCTTTTTTTTCTTCACCAAGAAAAAATCTTTTTCTTAATTCCTTTTTCTTTTTCACCAGAAAAAAATCTTTACCAAGAGCTCTGGCAAGAAAAAATCTCCCGAAAAAAAAGTCTTCTTCTTATTAATTCCTTTTTCTTTTTCACCAGAAAATCTTTTTCTTAATTCCTTTTTCTTCTTCAACGACCCGATCCGCCGGAGCTCGTCTCCCCATCTCTCCACCTTCACCTCGTCGGTCCTTTTCGGTCCACCCACCGCCACGATGTTCCGAATCTCACACTCGAATAACTGCTGCTCCACCGTGTGCCGTTCGATGTTGTCCTCCCCTAATCTGTCGCCCAACGCATCAAACAGCGCAAAGTAATAATGCAGAGCCTCCACGAACCGCCCCAAAAAGCTCCCGCCGAGGCTCAAATCATGTTCCATAATTGTGATTAGTTTGGGTCTCTGTAGTTCCATAGATGATCCGACTCCGGTGACTTTAATGGATCAGATTTTACGAGCTTGCACGTGGTGGCGGCGATTTATTGCAGTTTAGGGAGGTTTGAGGAGGCGATTCTAGTGCTCGAGGGAACAAGGAAAATTGTAATTTGGAATTAAAAAGGAATTAAGAAGAAGAAAAAAAGGAATTAAGTTTTGACTATTTTGCCCCTTATTTAAATAGATTTGTTTATTTAATGATTAAAAAATTATTATTTTTGACACATCAACTTCTTAAGGTCCCACACAATTAGCCATGCCAGCAATTTCTGATGTGGCATGTTCAATTTGTTGCAATTGGAAAAATTTGATAGTTTAATCATCTAATTGACAAAATTGAAAGGTGGATCACCGAAGTGGAATATGACATATAATTTAGGGTACTAATTCATATATAAGCCTTTAAATTATGATGCGAAGTTATTTTATTTTTTAAAATAATAATTTTGTATACACTAGTACTTTTCAAATAGTTTACAGCGTTAACTATTGTAGTAATAAATAAAAAAAATTAATATCGATTTGAATTTAAAAAATTTGTAAATTTTTAAAAAAAATTAATTAAAACTCTTTTTGTGAGTATAGACTATAGAGTGTTGCTTGGTCTAGTTTCCGGTGCAGAATTTATTAACCCCTGTTTGGGTCTGCATAAACATAAGGATTGATTTGACCCACCTCCATTAGCATGTGTAAGCCCATATGGAGGGAGCTGGAAACAATTTTCAATGATAATGAAGAAGCACATGGGAATGCCATCTAGTTGTTTGCCTGTAATTTTAATACCACCTCCATTTTTCTACCCAAAATTTAAATAATAAAATACAAATGAGAATTATTATTTTTATAAGAAAATTTTGATATTTTTATGACGTTTTACTCACATAAGTGCGGGTATCATTTTACTATTCATGTGAGGGGAGACTTGCAGAAATATCAATTTCTCTTGTAAAAATATCAATTTCCAAATTAAAAAAATTACTACTTTCGTTCCAAATTATAAGATTATTATTGACTTTTAAAGTCGAGAAACATTTTCAAACTCAAAATAGAAATGATTCACTAAAAATTATGATAAAAAAAATTAAGTATTGTCACCAAACAGTGGGGGAGAGGAAATTTGAGTGTTAGGTCATCTCCAACAGGTCGGAGCTCCATTAAATCTTAGACTAAATATAGTCTAAGACTCATGTTCCCTCTCTAGCAGCTAGATTGAATATAGTCTAGGAGATTTTTTGGTGGATTCAAAAGATTATCAAGGAATCTGATTTTAGTGGACTATAATTTTTAGTATATTTAAATGAGAGAGTGAGAATAATTGGTGGACTATAATTTATTAAATATAATATAATCTTTTAATATTATAGTCTATGAGATAGTTCATCTCCTAGAAGGATTGAAAGACTATTTCATGAATTGATATCATATGAATTAAATGTTGGAAATGGATTTGAAACATTAAATATTAGAGCATTTTGAGGCTCAATTTAATGAGGGACCCACATTCCGAAAATGTCGGGATTTTTCACTAATGCGTTCTCCTCCACGAGGAGTATAATGTGGTATATTTATGTGTTCAAATACATTAAGAATTGAATGAGAAAATTGACTCCAAAGTCAACTACTTGAAATGTTAAAGTCCCACATAGAGCATTAGAGGAAAAAATGAAGAACATATATATGGGATGTTTGTTCAATAGGAACGGCCCCAAGGGGCGCCCCACTTTGTGGAAGGGAGAGGACCTAGCCAAGGCTTAATCGAACCCACACGCGCGCCGCCGCCGTCCGTCCCGTCAGCGTGCGGGCGTGCGGGCCGAGTTCGGGGGCGGGGCGATCGTGATTTATATTTTTTAGACAAATTTTTTTTATAATTTTCATCACGATACTTCATCGTTTTGACGACAGTTAAACACTAACGGTCATAAACCACGTGGAAATGTTCTATAAATACACTATGTGGTATCCTTTTTTCTGCATAAGTTTTATTTCCCCGTTTCTGCAAATAGTTTGCGTCCCGTTCTGTTCTGTTCCTTCCCGTTTTTGTCAAACAAAGTCCCGTTCTGCAATAATTTCGTTCCTGTTCTGCACTATTTCCCATTTCTGCAAAATCCCGTTCTGCACTATTTCCTGTTTTCTACAGTAAAATTGTGCAGTAAGTTTTCTTCTGTTTTCTTCATGTGTGACGCCCCCAAAATAGGTCCACAAGACCCATTCTGAGTCGCCAAATATCACACTATAAAAATCAAATACCAACTTCATTTATACAACTATTGAACTGTCGTATAGAATACGACCATAGTTAACTGTGAGTTTTAATACAAATATATTTAACTCTCATGGTGCCTCGACCACATCCTTACAATGATACTTTACATAAAAGTATAGTCAAAAACTGTTTTAGAAATTAAAATCTTTGGGAAGTGCTCAAGGAAACCTTCGTACATGAGAGGCCATGCGTATATGTTATGATAGATATCATATGTCCACAGAATTATCCTTGATTGACCCAATAGACCCCAAAGAAAAATGAGAAGATTACTATCATCTTCTTTTCAATGGTGAGTCTTCTCTTGACATATAACTATCTCCACTGTCTCCAAGTGAAAATTATATTTCAAATAAACTCCAAGATCATATAGGTAGTGCTCATAGATATACTCAACAAGTGGATGTGCACAACCCTGTCTTATGATAAGATGAGGTTATATGTCATTAAACATCTTGTATGATATTGGCAAAACACCCTTCCAAAGTTGGGTTCACCTCACCCTATTCGGTTCACCAAAATTAAATATCAAATGATATATACAATACGACACACTTATCTAAAGTTCTCAATAAATTTATTTCCATACTATTTAGGGAGAATCTCAACAGCTATAGACCACCGTTCTATTCTCTTGTTATCCCCGCTCGACCCAGTTAAACTCTTATTTCTTGAAAGAAATTGTGAAGCAAAAAAAAGTGAGCACAACTAGCCCAGTAAAGAATATCATGACTAGAGATAATTTACATCATCAATAGCCTTCATCAGAAATAAATCAGAGATTTAGAACATATGGTTGATGATAAAAAATTTCAACCATAGTTGCAGCGGAACGAGCAATCCATTAGAAGAGTCAAATAGACCATCAGATCTATTATCTTCTCTATGTTAAAAGTCCACCGATAATATTTTATCCCTGTAACATCAATCAACAATTTCTGTCCATTATCATATGAATAACTCATAATCATAATTGTGATTCTAAATTACTCTTCGCACCCAGGACGAAGATAATTTTCATCACCTATCTTCACCTGAAACATCAAAAATCATGGTTATACCAAATTACAATTTCTACTCATAATCATACTAATAAATTCATCTTTGCACTACGGCCAAAGATATTCATTAACAATTCATCTTTGCACTACAGGCCAAATACATACAACTGTATTTTAGAAGAGTCAAGTAGAGCATGATATCTACTATCTTTGACGAATTAAAAGTTTATTATCAATATTTTATCGTTGAGACTCAGCTTAATAAATAATCCACATCATCGAATCACCCCTGCACTACGGTCAAGGATATTCGTTAATAACACATCCATGAATTAATATTTCATTGCTGAGACTCAGCTCAATAATTAATCCATATCATTGAATCATCCCTGCACTACGGTCAAGGAAATTCGTTAATATCACATCCATGAATTAATATTTCATTGCTGAGACTCAGCTCAATAATTAATCCATATCATCGAATCATCCCTGTTCTGCAGGCCAAGGATATTCGTTAATATCACGACCACGAATTATCTATGCACTACGGGCCAAAGATAATCGTATTTTCATCAACGGTCCTGATCATGCCATAAAATAATTCATCTTTGCACCCTTGGACGAAGAGAATCCATAGCCATAATCATACCAAAAACTGTCCATCAATGCACTACGGGCTAATAAGAACTTTTACCACATCATTTGTAACATTACGGTCATGATTATACCGAATAATCCATGGTCATAATCATACCAAGTCCATCTATGCACTACAGACCACAGATGACTTTCATCATAATATATGTGACGCCCCCAAAACAAGTATACATCACCCATCTTGGGTCGCTAGATATCACACTGCATAAATCAAAAACAAACTTAATTATACAACTATCGGGTAAAATACGACAAAACATAGCTGGGAGTTTAAACACGAATATTGCCTTCTAGAAAATATCCACTCTCAATGAAGTCCTCATTACAATTATTATCACACTATTTTATAAAAATAGTGAGGACTATTATAGCCACCATCTCGGACCATCACTCCATTCCCCGACTCGTCCCAGCTATATTCTCATTTCCTGAAGAGAACAATAAAAGAAAAAGGTGAGCTCAACTTGTAAGACCCTAGTTTTTATAAATAAAGATGAATTTTTATAATTATTATTTTTGAATATTATGGAAGAAATTTGATATAATGTTATAGTTGTGGGTAATATTTATAAATTTTGCAAAGTACGCAAGTTGTTATAAAATATTCGTTTGGTCGGGGAATATTCTTTTTGTCGGGGAATATTCGTACGACGGCACAATCATTGGTGGACCCCACAACGGAAGTATTGTCGTAGTTAGAAAACGACAAAATTATCTTTCTACAAAAAAACGGCGGAGGTGTTACCGTTAAAACTGTTGAACTACTCGGTAGTAAAAGTACAGTAATACGCGTGGTTGCATAGTAGCACACGGTATTGATTATTGATGCTTACGTGAGAAGTCACTCAGCTATACTCAATTATTGCTACAGTAATTGCTGCATCATATCTCTTATATTATTGATTTAATTATTGTCACAGTATCATCTGTATAATATGTTATATTATTAAATCAATAATTGAGACGACAAGTTATAAATGATTAATAATTGTTGAAAGATTAATTATGTGTTGATTAAAAATAAATTAATTTATGGTAATATTTATTCAATCCTTGATGTATATAAAGAGTCTGTTATGAGACGTTTGTGGTAATTTTGGTTATTTTATGGGGGGCCCATATGTCATCATATAAGAGTCTCATTCGTCAATAGTAATTACTTTCGTCAATAGTAATTACCTTCGTCAATAGTAATTACCTTCGTCAATAGTAATTATTTTCGTCAATAGTAATTATTTTCGTCAATAGTAATTACCTTTGTAAATAGTAATTACCTTTACCAGACGTCAAATCACTTGTCGTTTCATATTACAGGCGTCGAACCAATTGTCGTTTCACATTACAGGCGTCAAACCACTTTTCTTTTCACATCACCAGTCGTCAAACCACTTGCCTTTTCACATGGCAAGTGCTAAGCTAGAAATCTTCTATAAATAGAGGCCTAGGGCTTCATTATTTTTCACGAATTCATTCAAGCTATAGAGAGAATAAGAGAGGAAGAAGAAGAGTATTCGGTTACTACACTACTGCAGTATTCAATCTCCTAATAATGTAAGGGGTGTTATTCTTTTTTGTTGAAGAGAACTTATGTTATTCCATTCTTTGTTATTCTGTTGGAATAACCTGTAAAAGTGGCATACCCTATACATGACATGTATACGCGGTATACCCTATACTTGGTGAAATCCTTATGTTATTCCATTCATTGTTATTCTGTTGGAATAACCTGTATACGCGGAATACCCTATACTTGGTGACATCCATTTACTATTCTATCTTTATATTTCTGTCGGAATATCCTGTCTGTGCTATACGCCGGACCTGGTTCCATTTACTATTCTGTCTTTACATTTCTGTCGGAATATCCTGTCTGTGCTATACGCCGGACCTGGTTCCATCATTTACTATTCCGCATTTATTATTCTGTTGGAACATCCCGTCGGTGTGAATTTCACCTGACCTGGTTCCGTTGTTATTATTCTGCTGAAATAACCTGTCTGTGCGGTCTCTATCGCATGCATGGTGATATCTTTTGTTATTGTATTCGGTATTACTCAGTTGATTAAAATTCTGACTTCTATACTCCATGAAATTAGTGGAATATCCTTGATATTTGCGCTTCATCCAGTATCCTTTCATGAAAATATTCTTCTGATCATTCTTGAATTTTACTCTACAAAACAGTATCATGTTGACAATTTGGACGTTAATAATTTCTGGATAAAATAATTCTTGAACTTTTTTTATTGAATTCTTATATCATTGTCATCATCCTCATGTTTATGTTATGTTGAAAGTCTTCTGTGGCCTTTAGTGCATAGATGGACTTGGTATGATTATGACCAGGGATTGTTCGGTGTAATCATGACCGTAATGTTACAAATGATGTGGTAAAAGTTCTCATTGGCCCGTAGTGCATTGATGGACAGTTGTTGGCATGATCATGACCATTAATGAATACACAAATATTCTTGGCCGTAGTGCATGAATAATTGTGGTCGTGATACTAAAGAATATCCTTGGCCGTAGTGCAGGGGTGATTCGATGATGTGGAATATTTATTAAGCTGAGTCTCAGCTATAACAGTGATGAAAAACCTTTTAAATCATAAAAGATAGTAGTTTTTATTTTCTACTTGACTCTTTTAATGGATTGCTTGTTCCGCTGCAGTTAAACGTGATGTTTACTATTTTTATCAGTTTAACACTGTTGAAGGCTAATGATAATTTATTCTGCATTATCGTAGTCATAATATTTCTTACTGGGCTAGTTGAGCTCACCCTTTCTTTCACTGTTCTCTTCAGGAAATGAGAATATAGCTGGGACGAGTCGGGGAACGGAGTGATGGACCAGAGAATAGTATTAGTAGTCCTCACTATTCTGTTAAATAGTGTGACAATAATTGTATTGAGGACTCCTTTTGAGTTTGTATGATCTCTAGTAGACAGTAATTGTATTCAAACTCACAGTTATATTTTGTCGTATTGTACACGACAGTGGTATTAGTAAGTTGTATTTGAATTCTGTACCATGTATCTGGCGACTCAAGATGGGTGATGTATACCTAATTTTGGGGGCGTCACAGTTGGTATCAGAGCTTAGGGATATGATCCCTGGCTAAGATGTGAGAATAGTACTAGGAGGGGAGAGACGGGGAATTTCTTCGCTAGTATGACCTACCTAAGTTTATGTGCTATTTTATTGGTCGGTCAGAATATAGGGATAATATGTTACATGTTAATTAACCTTTTGTTTTGTGGCAGTATCTGAAAATGACATCTGAGAATGTTGAGAATGGCAATGGAGCACAGGCGATCGTTGATTTACCACATATCAATAATCAGGATAATGTGCAACAGGAAGGCGAAAATCCTCATGCAAACAACAACACTGACCAAATAATGAATGATCAAATGTTCAGAGGTTTTATGCAATTCATGCAACAGCAGGCGAGAGCAACTCCTGTCCAAAACGTAGATGGAAACACGGGAAACTCTTGGGCGGTCACCGCTAAACATTTCAAGGAGCTGGGACCACCGGAGTTTAAGGGAGAGCCAAAACCACTTATGGCGGAAACATGGATAAAGCATATCACCAAGATATTTGATGTCTTGGGATGCTCCGAGGAGCAAAAGGTTCCATTTGCCGCCTTTATGTTGCGCGGAGAGGCAGATTACTGGTGGGAGTCGGTAAAACGTACTCAACCTGCTGTACTGAAGATATCTTGGGAGAAGTTCCAGGAGCTGTTCAATGATAAATACTTTCCCGAAAGTATTCTCCACATGAAGGAGGTGGAGTTTATTAAGTTGGAACAAAATAATATGACCGTGTCGCAATACGAGACAAAATTTGCAGAGTTATCACGGTTTGCGTCCCACTTGGTGGATAATGAAGAGAGAATGGCGCGAATGTTTTTAAGAGGTTTGAAGCCGGAGATATGTCAACATCTTATTTCTCATAAATTGTGTTTGTATTCAGATGTTGTAAATAGGGCTCAGTTAGTGGAGCGCGATAACGAGTCAACTCAACTAAAAGAGAGCAGCCGACAAAATTATAATACCAGCGAGAGTGGTCATCGAAGCGGTGACAACAAGCGTGGAGGGAATCAGCTGGCCAGAAATGGTAACCACTTCGGTGGTAATCAGGGCCAAAACAGTAAGAATGGATATTTCAAGAAGAGGAGATTCAACAATGATGGAAAGACGTCAGCACCAGCACCCGTTGTTAAGGACGGAGAAAGACCACCTATCATATGCTTCAAATGCGGAGGGGAGGGACACATCAGTCAAAATTGCGCGATGCCGTCCAAAAGCATGTTATAATTGTGGAAGAGAAGGTCACTTAGCCCGATTTTGTCGTTTACCAAAGACAAATTCAGCTAGGATAGAGGCACCAAAGGCCGTCCCAGAAAGGTCAAAGCCGGTAGTGCAAGGGAGAGCGTTTATTGTGACCTCCCAGAAAGCAAGGAACCTGAATGAGGTCATCACGGGTAAGCTTATCATAAACTCTAACGAAGTCTATACTTTATTTGATACCAGTTCTACCCATTCTTTTATTTCTCCTTCTTGCGCTCATCGATTAAATTTGAATCCGGAGAAATTAAACTTTGACTTATCTGTGGAAACTCCGTTGGGAGAAACCTTCATTACATCCACTGTTTATAAGTCTTGTTTGGTTCAAATAGGTACCCTCACATTACCTGTAGATCTTATTTCATTGAAAATACTTGCATTTGACGTGATTCTAGGGATTGATTGGTTAACTACTCATCATGCAAAAATTGATTGTTTCCATAAGGTTGTTAGCTTTCATATTCCTAATCAACCTATTATGCGAATTCAAGCGACCAAACCATTAAAATCAATCACGGTCATCTCAAGCCATAAAGCTATTCGTTTTTTGAAAAACGGATGTCAAGCTTTCTTTGCTCATGTCACAGATTTAAACAAAAATACGTCAGCCTTGAATGATATTTCTGTTGTTAATGAATTTACTGACGTATTCCCCGAAGAACTTCCTGGCCTACCCCCAGAGCGTGAAATTGAATTTTGTATCGACCTTGAACCCGGTACAAAACCCATTTCCAAAGCCCCATATCGAATGGCTCCTATTCAACTTCAGGAGTTAAAAACCCAACTGCAGGAATTGTTAGACATTGGCTTTATTCGTCCTAGTACTTCTCCTTGGGGTGCTCCTGTTCTATTCGTGAAAAAGAAAGATGGGAGTATGCAACTTTGTATTGATTATCGGGAGTTGAATCATGTCACCATCAAAAATAGGTATCCATTGCCACGTATTGATGACTTGTTTGACCAGTTGCAAGGAGCCAAATTCTTTTCAAAGATTGATCTTCGTTCCAGGTATCACCAATTGAAGATTAGAATCGATGACATTCCAAAGACGGCTTTCAGAACTCGGTACGGGCATTATGAATTCCTAGTCATGTCCTTTGCATTGACTAATGCTCATGCTGCCTTCATGGATATGATGAACCGAGTATTCAAGGAATATTTGGCTCACTTTGTGGTCGTCTTTATTGATGACATCCTTATTTATTCCAAAAGTCGTGAAGATCATGAGCAACACTTGAGGCTGACACTCCAAAAGCTTCGTGAATATAAGCTTTATGCCAAGTTGAAGAAATGCGAGTTCTGGCTTGAGGAAGTAGCATTCCTTGGGCACGTGGTATCAAGTCATGGAATATCTGTTGACCCAGCAAAGATTGAAGCTATTCAAAGTTGGGAGCAACCTAAATCAGTGACCGAAGTACGTAGCTTTCTCGGTTTAGCTGGTTATTATCGGAGGTTCGTGGAAGGATTTTCTCGAATCGCTACTCCATTGACTCAGCTAACTCAGAAAGATACAAAGTTCGATTGGAGCAAAGAATGTGAGAAGAGTTTTCAAGAACTCAAGAGGAGACTCATTTCAGCACCTGTTCTGACAATACCATCTGGCTCGGAGGGTTTTGTCATCTACAGTGATGCTTCGGGCAAAGGGCTGGGATGTGTTCTCATGCAACATGAAAAAGTCATAGCCTATGCCTCGCGACAACTCAAAGAATATGAGAAGAATTATCCTACTTATGATCTAGAGTTGGCAGCTGTTGTCTTTGCACTAAAAATTTGGAGGCATTACTTGTAACACCCCCTCCCCGAAAAGGAAAGGGAGGTCACGTACAAAGCACAACAAACCTCAAAATAAATAAACAGAGCACTAACAACCTCAAAATATTAATAGTGGTGATCCATCAATAAAGTAATAAGTACAATTCTCTAAACTGAGTCAAAATAATCAAAACTTAAAAATTGAATCAGCCTAACTGGTCAAAGGCAAAACTCTCATCACACTAGCCCTGAATAACCCCTGCAAACCTGCCGGAAGAAAAACACAGCATGAGCCAATTGCCCAGTACGGATACAGATATACAAAAGATATACAACTGATATACGAAAATAACTGAGACAAAATACTGAACAAAGCCTCAAGTGCCAATACGAACGAAAATATAATATCTAAAAATCTGAATGGAATATATCTGAATCAACGTAATGAATATATCTGAATCAACGTAATTGACGAAACCAATAAAAGAATAAAGAATAACGAACTGAAGTAACTAACTCAATGACTTGAACTGAACAGAAACCAACAAAACTAATCCAATAAAATAATAGGTTGAAACAAATGGCTGGAGTTATTTTATACCGAATGAGCTTAGAAATACACATTGCCACACAGGCAAGTCAAAATAATGCCACACAGGCAAGTCAAATGATGCCACACAGGCAAATCACACATTGGACCGCGAATCCAAATGTATGTAAATCGGATAGGTGTGTTTGGCACAACATCACCAATCCGCAGAACAGAAAACTAGGGTTAACCCATACGCCTCCCACAACAAAACACCAAATGGCCCACTTACTCCGGAGCCCAAAACGGAGACGCAGTGGACTAATCACACCGCCACGGAGAGTGTCATGTCTCTCGTGCCAAGACGACATGCCTGTGGTACCCCCACAGGTGGTTATAGCTCAGGTATACCCTACGGTATATTCTAACAAAAATATCATGTCACAACACATGCGTCATAATACCAACAAAAGGGTTCTATATGTACATGTTGAACCAAATCAAATTATAGTCACAAGGTTTCAAAAAGAAGGTAGCAACATGTACCGCTCTGCAATTATCAAAAATAAGTACTAAACATGATATCCTAATTCAAAGAGTACAAATACGAGTCATATGTATCAACTCCAAAATAAAACTAATATATTTATTTCACAGGAAACAATTATGTGAAATCATGACAGAATTCGAAATAATGAAACAAAGAAATAAATCAAATTTAATAAGAGTATCGCTGAAAGAGTACGGAATCCGTACCTGATACTTCCAAACTATTTATAGCACACTCCACAAAATTTTACCCTCAATTGCCAACGATATCAAATACGAAACGTTATTCGTGACCTAAACATATTCACCTCAAATTAAATATAATCCAACTCATAAACTCCAAAATAATTCGCAATTCATTCAAGGTACATTTAATCATAGCCTTGAATCAATTATTAATACTCCAAAATTTATATACTAAGTATAACTCTTTAAATTCCTTCCGTCCGATCTAATAAAGAGGTAATAATAATACAATTAAAAGTTACTTACTAATTATAATTTATTTTAATATTATCCAAATATAAATTAGACCCAATTAGTATAAAAGCCCAAATTAATGTAATCACCTACTTATTATAAGTCACACAAATTAAATACAATTTGATCCAAACATAATAAAATCCCAATTAAAAATATGAATTTAAATATTATTTTTTTTATTGTTTTTTTTACCGGGTATTACATCACCTACCCCTTAAAAATGATTTCGTCCCCGGAATCAAAGGAATGGAAAGTACTTAATTATCAAAAGGATGCAGATACTCCGCTCGAATAAACTCCTCCATCTCCCAAGTAGTTTCCCACTCCGAATGATTTTAGCACAAGACTTTAACAAAAGAAATTATCTTCCTCAATTTTAATTTCATCAGTTATTTAATTACCAACTAAAAGAATTTAATTTTCAAAACAAAACAAGGAAAAAAGAGGGAAACAAAAATCATTTACCTTTTTCTAATTTAAATTCAATTGTATACAATAAAATTAATTAATATTTAATAAAAAAAATATAGGTTATTACATTTTTCACCCCTTAAAAAAATAATTCCGTCTTCAGAATTCAAATAAGCTACAAAAAAATTTAGTTACGACGTAGCGTCTCCATTTGTAACGATCAACGCGAATAAGTCATCGGTCCACGTAATTATTAGTGTACTTGTAAAAGATTCGTCAGCTACCGTGTCAGCCTTGGTAAGGTTGTTCGTGTTGCATCAAATTAGATCCCATGATCCACCGTTGGTGCTGCTGTCGCTAATATCTTTGAGTTTCATTCTTGCAAACGTACGTACTCTTCAGAACATAATTCGAAATCACAAAAATTTTCTTCATCTAAATACGATTCGAATACCCAAAATATTTAAAATTATTTTTAACTCATTAAAATGTTTATATTCCACACATGACAAAGATCTAACAAATTATTTTTATTTAATTTTACATAAATACACGCAAAACTCTAAAGACATCAGATAACCAAAACAACTATGCAAACCATATTACCAACTCTCCCCAAGTCCTTAAGAGCTTCAAAATATCTCATCCTTAATTTGAACTATTCACCAAATAATATTACACCAAAGAATATACTACTAATATCTCTTTATCACCAACTCTCCTAAATCCCCAAGAATTTCAAAATATCATAACCTCCAATCAAATTAGTTCTCAAATATTATTACACCAAAAATATACTACACTAAGATCTCTCCATCACCATACCAAACTCCAAATCATATATCCTACTATCTGAATAAGCAAATGATAGCTTCCAAAATCTTTTAAAGATTCATAACTTAATATCTAATCATTTAATAAATCAATCATTCTCTTAGTGCAAACTTTAACCCAACAAATTCCAAATTCTCCTCATACTATCACTCAAAATTTTATATAAGATAACTCCAATATTCTAATAGGAAATAATCGTAAAATTCATTTACTCCAAAAGAATAATCTAATTACCTCGAATCTTTACAACAACTCAAAATTACAAGAGATCTTTTGTACTTAATAGTTTTCACTTTATCATATTATCCTACTGATTCACATACCTCAAATTATTCACAACTTAACAAAAATTAGAGTCTAACCAAAATAAAATCCTCAATTCCAAAATTATAATAATTTGTAATTACCAAAAATAACTCTAATAAATAATTCTCCAATATCAAAACTCACTGATACAACTGCTCATATCATAATCGTATAATCATTTCTTAACTGAACAAAGTATGACATTATTCTTCTTAATGATCAAATCACCATCCTTAACTAACATTATTGCTCCAACGAATATAACAATAATAATCTTAACAAGTTAACTCGCCTTTCTCAATTCAATTACAATTTAAATAGTTAAAAACACTTGGTCAAAATCAAGACCAACCAAACAGAGAACAAAATCAAATCAAACTCCTACGTCTACCCAAGGATTTACCCACAACTCACAGGTCAAACCTAAATAGGTTTTCTACAAGAAAGAACCTAAGCTCTGATACCATCTCTTTAACACCCCCTCCCCGAAAAGGAAAGGGAGGTCACGTGCAAAGCACAACAAACCTCAAAATAAATAAACAGAGCACTAACAACCTCAAAATATTAATAGTTTTGATCCATCAATAAAGTAATAAGTACAATTCTCTAAACTGAGTCAAAATAATCAAAACTTAAAAATTGAATCAGCCTAACTGGTCAAAGGCAAAACTCTCATCACACTAGCCCTGAATAACCCCTGCAAACCTGCCGGAAGAAAAACACAGCATGAGCCAATTGCCCAGTACGGATACAGATATACAAAAGATATATAACTGATATACGAAAATAACTGAGACAAAATACTGAACAAAGCCTCAAGTGTCAATACGAACGAAAATATAATATCCAAAAATCTGAATGGAATATATCTGAATCAACGTAATGAATATATATGAATCAACGTAATTGACAAAACCAATAAAAGAATAAAGAATAACGAACTGAAGTAACTAACTCAATGACTTGAACTGAACAGAAACCAACAAAACTAATCCAATAAAATAATAGGTTGAAACAAATGGCTGGAGTTATTTTATACCGAATGAGCTTAGAAATACACATTGCCACACAAGCAAGTCAAAATAATGCCACACATGCAAGTCAAATGATGCCACACAGGCAAATCACACATTGGACCGCGAATCCAAATGTATGTAAATCGGATAGGTGTGTTTGGCACAACATCACCAATCCGCAGAACAGAAAACTAGGGTTAACCCATACGCCTCCCACAACAAAACACCAAATGGCTATACCTCAAGGTATCCTTACCTCTTCGACATACCAGGTACGTACCCTAATTTCGAGGGCGAAATTTCATATGAAGGGGAGGTTGTAAGACCCCAGTTTTTATAAATAAAGATGAATTTTTATAATTATTATTTTTGAATATTATGGAAGAAATTTGATATAATGTTATAGTTGTGGGTAATATTTATAAATTTTGCTAAGTACGCAAGTTGTTATAAAATATTCGTTTGGTCGGGAAATATTCTTTTTGTCGGGGAATATTCGTACGACGGCACAATCATTGGTGGAACCCCACAACGGAAGTATTGTCGTAGTTAGAAAACGACAAAATTATCTTTCTATAAAAAAAATGGCAGAGGTGTTACCGTTAAAACTGTTGAACTACTCGGTAGTAAAAGTACAGTAATACGCGTGGTTGCATAGTAGCACACGGTATTGATTATTGATGCTTACGTGAGAAGTCACTCAGCTATACTCAATTATTGCTACAGTAATTGTTGCATCATATCTCTTATATTATTGATTCAATTATTGTCACAGTATCATCTGTATAATATGTTATATTATTAAATCAATAATTGAGACGACAAGTTATAAATGATTAATAATTGTTGAAAGATTAATTATGTGTTGATTAAAAATAAATTAATTTATGGTAATATTTATTCAATCCTTGATGTATATAAAGAGTCTGTTATGAGACGTTTGTGGTAATTTTGGTTATTTTATGGGGGGCCCATATGTCATCATCTAAGAGTCTCATTCGTCAATAGTAATTACTTTCGTCAATAGTAATTACCTTCGTCAATAGTAATTACCTTCGTCAATAGTAATTATTTTCGTCAATAGTAATTATTTTCGTCAATAGTAATTACCTTCGTAAATAGTAATTACATTTACTAGACGTCAAACCACTTGCCGTTTCATATTATAGGCATCGAACCAATTGTCGTTTCACATTACAGGCGTCGAACCAATTGTCGTTTACATTACAGGCGTCAAACCACTTTTCTTTTCACATCACCAGTCGTCAAACCACTTGCCTTTTCACATGGCAAGTGCTAAGCTAGAAATCTTCTATAAATAGAGGCCTAGGGCTTCATTATTTTTCACGAATTCATTCAAGCTATAGAGAGAGAAAGTATAGAGAGAATAAGAGAGGAAGAAGAAGAGTATTCGGTTACTACACTACTGCAGTATTCAATCTCCTAATAATGTAAGGGATGTTATTCTTTTTTCTTGAAGAGAACTTATGTTATTCAATTCTTTGTTATTCTGTTGGAATAACTTGTAAAAGTGGCATACCCTATACATGACATGTATACGCGGTATACCCTATACTTGGTGAAATCCTTATGTTATTCCATTCATTGTTATTCTGTTGGAATAACCTGTATACGCGGAATACCCTATACTTGGTGACATCCATTTACTATTCTATCTTTATATTTCTGTCGGAATATCCTGTCTGTTCTATACGCCGGACCTGGTTCCATTTACTATTCCGTCTTTATATTTCTGTCGGAATATCCTGTCTGTGCTATACGCCGGACCTGGTTCCATCATTTACTATTCCGCATTTATTATTCTGTTGGAACATCCCGTCGGTGTGAATTTCACCTGACCTGGTTCCGTTGTTATTATTCTGCTGAAATAACCTATCTGTGCGGTCTCTATCGCATGCATGGTGATATTTTTTGTTATTGTATTCGGTATTACTCAGTTGATTAAAATTCTGACTTCTATACTCCATGAAATTAGTGTAATATCCTTAATATTTGCGCTTCATTCAGTACCCTTTCATGGAAATATTCTTCTGATCATTCTTGAATTTTACTCTACAAAATAGTATCATGTTGACAATTTGGACGTTAATAATTTCTGGATAAAATAATTCTTGAACTTGTTTTATTGAATTCTTATATCATTGTCATCATCCTCATGTTTATGTTATGTTGAAAGTCATCTGTGGCCTTTAGTGCATAGATGGACTTGGTATGATTATGACCAGGGATTGTTCGGTGTAATCATGACCGTAATGTTACAAATGATGTGGTAAAAGTTCTCATTGGCCCGTAGTGCATTGATGGACAGTTGTTGGCATGATCATGACCATTAATGAATACACAAATATTGTTGGTCGTAGTGCATGAATAATTGTGGTCGTGATACTAAAGAATATCATTGGTCGTAGTGCAGGGGTGATTCGATGATGTGGAATATTTATTAAGCTGAGTCTCAGCTATAACAGTGATGAAAAACCTTTTAAATCATAAAAGATAGTAGTTTTTATTTTCTACTTGACTCTTTTAATGGATTGCTTGTTCCGCTGCAGTTTAACGTGATGTTTACTATTTTTATCAGTTTAACACTGTTGAAGGCTAATGATAATTTATTCTGCATTATCTTAGTCATAATATTTCTTACTGGGCTAGTTGAGCTCACCCTTTCTTTCACTGTTCTCTTCAGGAAATGAGAATATAGCTGGGACGAGTCGGGGAACGGAGTGATGGACCAGAGAATAGTATTAGTAGTCCTCACTATTCTGTTAAATAGTGTGACAATAATTGTATTGAGGACTCCTTTTGAGTTTGTATGATCTCTAGTAGACAATAATTGTATTCAAACTCACAGTTATATTTTGTCAGTATTGTACACGACAGTGGTATTAGTAAGTTGTATTTGAATTCTGTACCATGTATCTGGTGACTCAAGATGGGTGATGTATACCTAATTTTGGGGGCGTCACACAACTAGCCCAGTAAGAAATATTATGACTAAGATAATGTAGAATAAATTATCCTTAGCCTTCAACAGTATAACAACTGATATAATACAATAAACATCAAGTTTAACTGAAACGGAATAAGCAATCCATTAGAAGAGTCAAGTAGAACATAATATCTACTATCTCTTCTAGATTAAAAGTCCATCGTTATTATTTCATTCCTATAATACTCATCAACAGTTCTTTGTTATACAAAAAAAGAACTCTCATTACCTGTCTTCACCTGAGCCACCAAATATTATAGTTAAATCCACAATTCATATTTATAATCATGTAAATCGACAGTTCCTCCTTGCCACAAAGGCTTAATAGAACGTTTACTCAATATCCTTACCCCAAAGACTAAAGATATTCAAATGTAATAACAATGATCATACCAATCAGTTGTCTACCTTTGCACTATGGGTCAAAGATATTCAACTATAAAACCAATGGTCATGATCATACCAATCAATTGTCTGTCAGTACACTACGGCCAAAGACATTCAACTGTTAACTAATGGTCATGATCCTTCCAATCACATCATCAAATTATCCATGCACTACGAGCCAAGGATATTCGTTATTATCACCAATGGTTATGATCATGTCATACACCTGTCCATCTTTGCACGTAAGCCAAAGATATACAACTATAAAACTAATAATCAACAGTCCATCTATGCACGTAAGCCAAAGATGACTTTCATCACAATATAAGCATGAGGATGATGACAATGATATAAGCATTAATCAAACGAAATCAAGGATAAATATTAAAGACTTTAAATTTATCTAGATTTTTAAAAATATCCAAATTGTCAACATGATACTGCTTTATGGAGTAAAATTCAAGAATAATATTCATGTACCAAAAATAATTTGGACAAAAAAGAAATATATTTTTCGGGTAAATAGTACCCCGTGAATAGTAACTCGTAAATAGTAACTCATGAATAGTAACTCATGAATAGTAACTCATAAATAGTACTTCGTATTCGTACATAGTACCATATACATATATAATGTCATATACACAAATAGTGTCATATACATGAATAGTGTCGTATATGTGAATAGTATCGTATACATGAATAGTAACCCCGACACAAAAAGATAAAGTTTCACAATAAAATTCATATCAATATTTATAACTCCTTAATCCAAATATTATAAATCACTTAATAATCTCATAATCTAATATTATTAATATTACCACAATATTTTAATCATTTCTTAAACTTATAAATAATTTATTTTAATTAATTACACTTTATTAATTAATGCATTTAATCATCCTAAAATACCAAACTCATAAGATTTCATCACCAATAACCAAAACTCTCATCAAAAATCTGCAAATACCTTATATAAGATTCTCAAACCATAAAATCCTATTTTTCAATTTCTTTTACTTCACATAACATATTTAATTTATTTACTCATAACTAGTTCATTTTTATGAAAAATACCAAATTAGTCCTAAAAATATTTCTTTTCTGGGATTTAGCAGAATATAGTCCTATATTGAACATATATTTTTTTTGGAATTTTTAAAATTCATTTACTATTTTTCATAGGGCCAAAATTACCAAATATTTAGATATTTATTATAAACTGTACTTTTGTCCAAAAATTCCAAAATTTACAGGGTATACTGCTGTTATATATATGTACTCTTAATAAAAATTTCACCAATTTTGGAGTTAACCACAAGGAGTTATAAGGGTTTACTTTTAAAATAGTCTTTTTCCCATAAAATTCATAACTCTTAATCTATACATCCAAAAATCACCATTTTTTGACACAATCTAGAAAACTCATCAAATTATCATTTTAAATTTTTCCAGAATTTTTTAGGGTCAAAATAATTACGAAATTGCCCCTGGCAAAAATCCTTTACTTACAACGGTTGAACGAAAATAATATTCCTTACGAATATTAAACGAATATAATGAATATTGAACGATAATAATATTCATATGAATACAAAAAATAATATCTCTTCAGAATATAAAAATAATAACCCTTACCTCAGAAGAAGACTGAATAGTGGAGTAGTGAAGTAGCAGATTACTCTTCTTCTTTCTCTTTATAGCTTCTCTCTTTATAGCTTCTATCTCTATAATTGCTCTTATGAGACTTAGTGAATTGGTGAGAAATGAAGGAAGAATGAGCTTCTATTTATAGAAAAATATAGTTTCGATAATTACACGTTTTGGGACTCAAAATATTACAGTATAATACCTTCCTCTTTTTCTTCATTTTTAATTTAGTCCTGCAAGTATTATCAAACTTGCACCACCTCCCCTAATAGTAAATTATGTGAATCAGTAGTAAATCATGTGACTCAATAGTTCTAAACATGTAAAAAAATTAATTATAGTATAGTACCTTCAACTATACCTCTATTTTTAATTTAGTCATGCAAGTATTATCAATCTCGCACCAACTCCCTTAATAGTAAATCATGTGAATCAATAGTACACACATGTGAACACATAGTTATAAGCATGTGAATTAATAGCAATTAATTGCTCATTTATCCGATTAATTACCCGATTGGTCAATATAACCTCCAGACGTCAATTATTATTGAAATAAATATCGATTTCCACTAACACTAATATATAATCCCAACACAATGGAACTATCAATTTCATCTTTAATCAACACAAACTTATTCATCATTAATATTATAACTCACAATATTTAACAACCAGGTCGTTCCCAGGAAAGAGAGGGCTTTCCGATAAGGATTTCTCCTTATTGACGCGCAATTAGGTGACCAAATCTCTCCTTGATAGAACTTCTAAACATTGTCAATATTGTAATTTAATAATATGAATAACTTTATCGTCTCAATTATTGATTTAATAATATAACATATTATACAGATGATACTGTGATAATAATTGAATCAATAATATGAGAGATATTATGCAGCAATTATTATAGCAATAATTGAATATAACTGAGTTACTTCTCACATAAGCATCAATAATCAATACCGTGTGTTACTATGCAATCACGCGTATTACTGTACTTTTACTACCGGGTATTTTATGACAAATTGCTTACTTTGAAAAATTTTCACATATCACCCTTAACTTTTAAACTTTTATCAATTTAACTATTTACCAAAATAGAAAAATTGAATACTTTTATTTTATAAAATTCGAGATCTCACAATATAAGCATGAGAATAATGACAATGATATAAAGAATCAATCAAATGAGATAAATGATAAATATTAAACATTTATAATATAATTTATCCAGCGTTCAATAATAACTAAATGTTATTAATCATTTAATAATCTCATAATCTAATATTATTAATATTATAACAATATTTTAATCATTTCTTAAACATATAAATAATTTATTTCAATTGTTTACACTTTATCAAATAATGCATTTAATCATTCAAAAATGTCATACTCATAAGATTTCATCATCAATGATCAAATTCCTCATCAAAAATCTGCATATACCCTATATAGGATTCTCAAGCTATAAAATCTTATTTTTCAATTTTATTACTTCACATAACATATTTAATTCATTTACTCATAACTAGTTTATTTTCATGAAAAATATCAAATCAGTCTCAAAATATTTATTTTATGGGATTTAGCATAATATAGTCCCATATTGAACATATATTTTTCTCAAAATTTTTAAAATTTATTTACTATTTTTCATATGACTAAAATTGCCGAATATTTAGACATTTATCATAAATTGTACTTTTGTCCAAAAATTTTGAAATTTACAGGATATACTCCTGTTATATACATGTACTCCCAATAAAAATTTTACCAATTTTAGAGTTAACCACAAGGAGTTATAAGGGTTTACTTTTAAAATAGTTTTTTCCTATAAAATTCATAACTCCTAATCTATACATCCAAAAATCGTCATTTTTGGACACAATCTATAAAACTCATCAAATTATCATTTCAAATTTTTTCAGAATTTTTTAAGGTAAGAAAAATTACGAAATTGCCCATGGAAGAAACCTTTTTTAATGAAAATATTATTCATATGAATACGAAGGATCATTCACCATGCATGCGGTAATCCACACAGGCAGGTTATTCCAACAGAATAATAAAGAATGGAATAACAGAAGAATTCACCATGCATGCGATAGACCGCACAGACAGGTTATTCCCAACAGAATAATAAAGAATGGAAATAACGGAAGAATTCACCATGCATGTGATAGACCGCACAGACAGGTTATTCCCAACAGAATAATAAAGAATGGAATAACAACGAAATTCACTATGCATATGATAGACATCACAGACAGGTTATTCCAACAGAATAATAAAGAATAGAACCAGGTCATGTGTAAACGCATAGACAGGATATTCTGACAGAATAATAAAGAATGGAACCAGGTCATACGTAAACGCACAGACAGGATATTTCGACAGAATAATAAAGAACGGAACCAGGTCAAGCGAAATTCGCACTGACGGGATATTCCAACAGAATAATAAAGAATGGAATAACAACAGAATTCCACCATGTATGCGGTACTTCGCATATACAGGTTATTCCAACATAATAATAAAGAATGGAATAACAGAAGAATTTTACCATGTATAGGATAGCCCGCGTATACAGGTTATTCTAACAGAATAATAAAGAATGGAATAACAGAATTTCCCTTCATGAATATGAAAGAAATAATACCCCTTATGAGTATAACAAATAATATCTCTTACCTTGGAAGAAACTGGATATAGGAGTAGTGAAGTAGCAGAATACTTTTCTTCTTTCTCTCTATAGTTTCTCTCTCCAGAGTTTCAGTGAATTCGTAAGAAATAATGAAGGAATGAGCTTCTATTTATAGGAGAATGGACTGGATAGTAACTAATTCATAAAAGGTCCAGATTGATTTACTTTTAAACGGACGGTTCATATTGATTTACTATGCAGTATTAATAAAATATTCTAATAAAACAAAATCTTTTAAATAAAATATAATATATTCTACTTATAATCTAATAAAACGAATAACTTTATAAAAGTATTCTGTTTTATATAAAAAGATTTTACTATGCAAATACTATACAGGCACTATGCATAATAGAATATTATATATTCTATTTATAGTCTAATAAAACAAATAACTTTATAAAAGTATTCTGTTTTATATAAAAAGTTTTTCTGTTTTATTACATTAATAATACTAATAAAATAAAATTTATACATAATATATATATATATATATATATATATAAACTTTCGTGACTTCATAAAAAGACACCTCAATATATTTAACAACATTTATCATCATTATTATAATTCATAATATTAATCGAACAGGTCGTTCCTAGGAAAGAGAGAGCTTTCCAATAAGGATTTCTCCCTATTGGCACACAATTAGGTAATCAAACCTCTCCTTGGCAGAATTTTCTAGACATCATTAATATTGCAAATAATAATATTAATAACTCTGTTATCTCAATTATTGATTTAATAATATATAAAATATCGACAATAATTGAATCAAATAACGTGAGATGCTATGTAACAATTACTGTAGCAATAATTGAACAACAGTGAGTGACTTCTCACGTAAGCATTAATAATCAATATCGTGTGCTACTATGCAACCACGCGTATTACTGTACTTTTAACACAGGGTGTTTCAACAGTTAACGGTAAAACTTCCGTCATTATTTTAATAAAAAAATATTTTTATCGTTTTCTCAATCCGCCAATAATTTTGTTATGGGGTCAACCAATGATTGTGCCGTCATACGAATATTCCCTGTTAAAACGAATATTCCCCGACCAATCGAATATAATATAACAATTTGCATATTTTGCAAAATTTATAAATACTACCCACGACTATAATATTATATCAAATCCACACCATAATATTAAAAAAAATATTTTGAAAATTTTAAATCTTTATTCAAAAATCTGGGGTTTCACATCATGCATACATCATTATTATTAACAGTAAAGTTCGAGTATATAACATAGAATTTGTGTTCACTGAATTCTTATTTTTGTAGTGCTACTAATTAAGAATTGTAAATTCGTTTTATCTTGGAAAACAATTATTCAATTAATCCTTAGCACCTGTGAAGGAATAAATTTATTTTAAGGAGACTTTGTGAATTCAAATGACTCGGATTTATATGATTTTCATTTTATAATTAGTTTCTGTTTTATTTAATTTTTATATCTATATATATTAAATAATATTATATATTACAGGTAACATTAAATATAGTCCATAATATAGTACACTTGGTGAATATGCTCGCAATAAAGAAAGGATTATAAGGAATTGGAGAATCAAGAGTGCCTCCTAGCTACTCACCATTATCAGTCCCATGTAACAATAAGTTGCAAGAATAAAAATAAGGGTTTGAAATCTTACACAATACTCCCTCTGTCCTAAATTAACTGCTCAATTTTGACCTTTTTAAGTCAAATTGACTTTTTTTAGAATTAATAATTAAGCATATATAAATATATTTCTAATATTATAAAAATTGGGATTAGTAATAAATTGTATATACTTTCTTTTGGTTATAATCTCTTCACCTATATTTTAACAAAAATAGTAAAAAGATTATTTTTAAAAATGGTCAATTTGACTTTAAAAAGTCAAAACTGAGCAATTAATTTGGGACGAAGGGAGTATTTGGTAATTCAATACCAAGCTTTAGCTTTAGAATTGGAATTGAAACCCCACATTTACAATCTTGCAAAATTGAATTTAGTTAAAATTGAGCGCTTAGTTCTAATGCTAAGGTTTGGAATTAAGTCGCCGATCATAGCTTTAAAAGAATTTCCCAAAGCAAGGTAATAAGGTGAGAATCCAAACTAAAAAGTAGTAAGACTATAAAATGATCGAAACGGTGATTCGTACTAGCTTGACTAAGCGTTCAATTCGAGCTCGATTCAAAAAATAAACGATTCAATTATAAACAAATTTTAAAATTCAATAAATTACCTGAGTCTTTTTAAATTATAATTTTATATTGATACTCGGATCATATTCACTCAAATGGTTCAAATTGTTTAGGCTCGATTCGAAATCGTGCTCGACTCGATAGCTAAATGAACCTCAATCAAACTTTATTTCAAACTCAATAAATTTTATGAATCAAATTTGAGCAACTCAATATTTGGCTCACTCGGTTCATTTAGAAACCTACTAAAAAGTGAGGTAGGATTACAAAATGTAAATACTCCCTCCGTCTCATAGTTATAGGTTGATTTTTTTGGCACATAGTTTAAGAAAATCAGTTTAAGTGGCAATTTTAACAAAATTTTTCCACATATACCCCTTAATAAGAAATTAATGAATAAGTTAATTACTCCTTACTTATCACACTGAAACTCTCAACTTAATTGATCAACGTGTACTGACCATTAAAATAGAACTTTAACCAAACATGAATTTTTAATCTACATAAACTTTCAACCAATCACAAAACGTTTATGTTATTCCAAATTCATTTATTGAGCCTAAAAAGTTGAATTCTTTTATTGAGAATACAACATTAAATGTGGTGATAACAATAATGACATTGAATG
This sequence comes from Panax japonicus, assembly GCA_020205505.1. NCBI lineage: Eukaryota > Viridiplantae > Streptophyta > Magnoliopsida > Apiales > Araliaceae > Panax > Panax japonicus. The sequence goes on from CM035092.1 coordinate 65,208,096, forward strand.
TTGTTTCTTCAAAAAAAAAGTAATGGTTGAATATTTATTATAAGGACATAAAAGTAAAACAATGAACCAACTAAATTTTATAAATAGTAAGTAACCTATATATTGGGACATCCCAAAATAGAAAATCAGCCTATAACTATGGGACGGAGGGAGTACTATTTTGTTATAAATTTTTACAAGAAAAGCAACTTATTCTTGAATTTCGTACAATACTTTTTCAATCTTTTCTTGCTTATACTGTGTTTTCTATAGAAATACTCTTGCCATGCTAAGGGATGTAATATAAATAAAACTATTCAAACTCAGCTCAAGCTAGAATCAACTTCATTATCGAGCACTGCAACATAATGAGCTTGGCTAGCTAAAAGGAATACCACTCTTCTAACAACATATACTCATTTGGTTCCAAAATGAAGGCATCAAGCTATTTGAGTTGAATTTTGCTTGAAGCAAGTTCCTCTAAGCAAAGCCAAACTTGTACAATCCCAAATTCTAGCTCAACCCTAAGTCTACTAATATTACATCATCATTTCGCGTACGAGGCAATGAGGCATAGTTTATTTATCAACACATTTATGACAATTTATAATATAGTCAAGCACATATTTCTCAACAAGAAAGTAGTGATCATGTCATATAAGCATGTTCAATCACAGGCAGTCCATGCTTGTGCATCATTACATTTGGTCACAAGAATCTCAAGTAATTTAATCAAAGAAGATCAAAACCAACATATACTAATTATTTTTCGCCTTTTTTTGTCTCTTCTAAGAATAACCACCAAAATTATACTGTGTCAACCCCGAGGACTTGAAGTTTAAATGAAAAGCTTTAACGGTTGATTGGCGTATGCATCCGCTCGACTATCCTATTCACAGCATCACGTGACATCACTAATGTGTCGTGCAACAAAATGCTATAGACATTCAAACCCTGCAGAAACAATAATAAGAACATAAGCGCAGAGATTGACCGATGGGGCTATTTACTCAAAATTATAAGTCTCTCATGCTAATAGTCCTTCAAAATTTAATATTTTCATCAACTCAATAGCAAAAGTTTTGGGTAAGTTCAGGTATTTAAATATTTGCAGTGAAGTACCAAGGAGATGATAGAAAACTGGTGGTAAAAGTACTGACAAAAGCAAAATTAGGCCATCAATTAAAAATAATTTAGAAGGGGAAACTATATATATATGCCTACTAAAAGAAATATCACAAAGCTGCAAATTGGATCCTAAATTGCAACAAAATACTACACAAAACTGGAATAAAATTAAGACTTACAATTGAAGGCAGTACGTTGACATAATGCAGATTCTGAGTAGACAGCTTTAACTTTTCATCAATTGGACCACCATCCACCAGCAGAAGTTTCTTGGTGTTCTCCATTTGCTTCAGATAGTTCACAATGTTCTTGGTCTTATGTGTGGGAACATCTAAATCCTCAAATATTGCTAGCTGTGTATTTGTGCAAAAAGAAATATTTAGCTTGTGAGCCCATGTGTAATATATCATTAATTTTGAGAAGAACACAAAGAGTTATCACCAACGCCGTGCAGAAAAGTAATACAAAAAGGAGACTATAATGGAAAAGACTACCAATATTCAACAGCAACAAAAATAAAATAAAATCAGTTATAGTTCTAAAAGGAAACTGCAACTCTCACTAACAAATATTTACTCACAAAGGGGGGGGGGGGAGTCAACCCAAAAGTCAATGCTGGCTTCATTTTCGTATTGCATATGGCATCTTTAAGTAAGAGCAGTAGTACAAATGATTGTAGATCAAGAATTGCAAAATTGTTCTAGATTTATAAAGAATTGAGTCCAATCCAAACTTATCCAAAAAAAAAGAAAAAAGAAGGCCATCCGCACCAAACCAATATACTTATAATAGTTTGATCCTAACAGATATAAAGATGCATCACACTATTAAGAGTGATATACAGGTTCCATCCAAGTCTTCATAGCTCAAAAGCAATCTTTCTGTGGCTGTGCTGCCATCTAACCATTTAGATTTTTGTATTCAAGTCATGCCTGAACTTAGTTTATTTGTTTCATCTAAGCCATCTGAGAGACAAGTATGATTCTTTGTCAAAGGCATCAAAAGTATCCAACAAATGAAACAATCCCGCAACAAGAATTCTAGAGAGGGTAAGAGGACAAAAAGAAGAATAACAAACAGTAGGAAAGAACTTCAAAACTGTGGATAGTTCATCCTTTTCTCAGTCACTCCTCGACAATCTTTGTGCTGTCAAATACAATTCATCTACACACAAAAAGGGTCAAAGAGAGACATTCTGCAATGATATCATTTGTGTGAAAATTTGGACTACCAAATTATTTTGACAAGTGGAATCTACCTCTCACTCCTCACTCAATCTAGTCGGACGGGAAATAGATAAAATAAAATTAAATTAAAATTAAAATTAAAAAAAATCATAGTTTAGGTAATCTAACACAATATAATGGTAAGATAACCCAATTAGATGTCAGCACACTCTTTGAGAAGTGAAAAGTATCCAAATTAATATTGGCAGTTGGTAACTCCACAATTGCACACCAAAGTCTTGAGTTTGAGTATGTTAAGCTAGCAAAAACACCAGAATCCCAACTACGAGGCCTCAAACAAGATTCCACCTTGCATCCCAAATATTTAGACAGTTGTGTCAGAGAGATAGAGAACGAGAGGAGACTTAGTTGTGTCAGAGAAAGAGAGAGAGGAGATTTACCTTTCCTTCCGCTGCACGAGCAGTTAGTGCAATCTTTAGTCCTAGCCGACGAACCTTCTTGTTCAGCTTGATAGCATGACTTCGTGGCTTTGGGCCGTGCATAGTAGCACCATGCCTCCACTGTTACCCATTAAGCAAATCCATTAACATACGTCCGAATAGTTCTTACCCAAATTAATGCCGAATGCCCGGTAATACAATCACCTGAGGTCCGCGCTTTGTTCCATGCCTCGCTTGACCCGTTCCCTTTTGGGGCCATGGCTTTCTCCCAGTCCCGCTGACCTCACTAATAGTTTTTGTTGAATGGGTTCCCTGCATGAAATCACCCCGCAAAACTCCAATTTACAAGCTACAGGTCAAAGTGGGATAATCAATCAAGTAATGAGGAATATTCAATCTTTATTGCACTAAGAAAGACATTTATATCTACTATATGATGAACGAAAAACAAGGTGAAAAAATAGAGAAGGAAGAGATTCCAATGATTTCAACAGATGTAGCAGGGCTGTGTCAACCATTGGTTCAGCAACATGTGATAGGAACATCAACATTTGTGTTTCTCAAATGGCCGACACACAAGTCTCTAGCTAAGTTCCCATGTTTCAAATTCCAAACAATGAAAGATATATTGTACCTGTTGTCTTTTTGCAAGTTGCCATCTTACGACACGGTGAACAATATCCTTTCTTATAGGTACATCAAAAACATCACCAACTAAAACCATAAAGCCTTTATCTTCATTATGAAAATTTGTAACTGGGATTACCAAGTCCTGGTAGAGTCCTACAAAATAATGAATGCAATAAATCAATAAGAGCTCTACAAGTTCATGTCAATTTGAATACAAAAAACCGTACAGAAGCCTTTAGAAAGAAGTACTGAAGATGGCAAATGCTCCCTCCTCCCACATTGAGAGTGCAACTTTTCCTTCTCGGACGTCCCAGGATATGAGTCCACTTCCAAAATCAAGGTATCAAATAGCATTACATTCAAATAAGATTTTTTTCTTGCTGTTGATTGTGCCAAGTCAAAATGCAATTTTACTTTCAAATATTGACTCTCAATTTGGAATGAAATAGTAGATTAGAAGACAAAAAAGATGGAACTCAGAATTACCTTTCTATTGTATATAAAAAATAAAAACTTCCTAATTATGTGATTCAGAAAAGAAACAGCTTAGCAATAACATGATTTTGGCTCCACAATTTAGCAATAACTTCAAATAGCCTTGCACATACTTGCGAATAGGTCATGGGTAAGAAATAATCATCAGGAGAGGCGGGATTACATAAGTCAAAATCAAATTTTTATAAGCCTATGGAGAAAATTAGATTTATTGAGTAGCTACTTTTGACAGTGTTCAAAGGGTCAAGTCATGCATCAGTTCTGAGTGAATGCTAAAATACAAGAATCTAATCACAAATCATTGAAGTTTCTATCAGGCGATGACTAGTACGAAATCATCAGCATCAAGTACGTATTATACTTGAAGAAACTTTGACCAGTCGAAACAAGTAAATATACAAATGTAACAAATATCTTTTTTAAGCCTTCCACATACCTATGGTATGTTCTGGAATTAGAACACGCTTTGCGGATAATAAATCAGAGGGGAATGCCCCTTCAGTTGATTCAGGAGTTAAGATAGAAGTCGAAAGCTTTCGACAAGCAAAGAAAGATGGTTCAACCTGCATCGAAAAAGCAATCACAAGATTATAATTAATATCGCAAGGGCCCACCTCTTCTTTCTCCCAATGCCTACTTGAACGCAATGAAATTTATAAGGCAAAAAAACAAAGGACAAATTTAGAATACTGAATAAATCGTAGCCACAACAAGAAAAAACTTTGAGTAAGAAATAGATATAAGAAATCAACAAAAGCAATTTTCTCAGTTGCAAAGCAACAAAGGTTTAGCCATAGGCAACCAAAACACCTGTTTCTCCTACACTTAAAAGGTAGTTTTGTGATGAAGAATTTACTGAAGTTAGAAGAGCATGTGCAATCATATTTTTGAGTTTTTCTTTATGGCCGACTAATTTTAATGTTGGAGAACTGCTTCATTCGATTCTTTTGGCAAAGGTGGTACATTAGTGGGACCTGAGGTGGTAGATAGCTTAGTCATTCTGTTATATCAGGTGCGGAAGTGTGTTACAAACCAAGTGAAGGGTGAAGTATATTTTGCATTATAGCAAAAAACAAGAATGATAATTGATGGTATTGTATCATGTTAGCTGGTCTCCAAAGGAAGGTATTAAACATAAGAAGGTCATTCACGGTGTCTCCTTTTTGTGGTCAATGGCTCAAGAGAAGATTTTCATGATTGATAACTAGATATATATAGAAAAGGTGCTCCAGAATTCCCATTTAATGTGTAAAGTATTAAGGAAGACAAAGAATCACTAGTCAAGTTAATGGAGGTTAATTAATAGTTAAGGTGTTTTCATTAAAACGTGAGAAGCATGTTTGTGAAGTTTGACAGGTCTTGTAACATGGAAGCTTATTAAAAGTAATTAAAAATATCATGGAACTCTTCTACCATAGGAGTGTAGTAGTTATATTTTTGAGAGATTAGAGCTTACTGGAGCACAAGTCGGTGTTTGGAAGCATTTCAGCAATCTAAGAGTACTAAGGTGTTGTTTTATAAAATTGAATGAAAAGTTTTGAATGTTTGAGAACATCTAAATCAGCAGAATAGAGTGGATGCAAGTTGTTTGATAATTCGTTAAAACACCTGAACGAGTGTATTTTTTACTTTAACCTTTGAAATAATTTTGATAAGTTGTTTTCGTAATTATTAGTATGTAATTTTTCTAAATGACTGGTGTTTTAACCTTTGACACATAACATAATAGATTTAATTGTCAACAATACATTAGTTCTTTTTTATTTTCATTGCATATATAAGTGCATTTATGATGTGATGTGGAAGAAGAATTCAAGAAATTTAGTATTAATTTTGTATTGTTATTTAGAGATAAATGTTGAGTTATTAATAAATTATTTATTAGGATATTATAGTAGCAGTTTTTCATTAGGAGAGTTTTAATTGTAGTAGTAGATTTCAATTAGGAGAGTTTATTATAGTAATAGATTTTAGTTAGGACATTGGAGATTATTTCCTTTCTAAATTAGGGTTTTTACTTAGTCTTCAAGAATTGAGTTTTCTATTTAAGTATTGTAATACTTCATTATTTTGGAGATTATTGAATATATTGATTTGAGATTAAAGTTGCGAGTTTTTTGTGTGTTTCTTTATCGATTCTCTGCGGAGATAGGTACTCTTATTCCTTCTTCCCATCTTATCCTACATCATAATGTTATCAGAGCCAGAGCCAAAATTCTTGATTTCTTTTGATTTCACCCAATTCCTTCCTACCCTATTTTTCTGTCCTCCATCCAATTGTCGAAGTTCGTTAGGGAATCAACAACAATTTTCCGTGACAAAGGCACGATCGTCGGCGTAGCTTCAATCTATTTAAAAAAACAAAGGCACGATCGTCGCCGTAGTCTCGATCTATTAAAAAAAATTCAGCTCATCATGTTCTTTGTCAAATTACAGTTTGGTACCCCAAGTTTCTGAAATTTTCAATTCAACCCACTTAAGTTTCTGACATTTTCAATTCCGCCCCCAAAGTTTCTAAAACTTTCTATTCAACCCCTAAATTTTCTAAAATATTCAATTTAGCCCCACAGTTTTGAGTTTTCAATTAACCCCCAAAGTTTTTGAAAATTTCAATATATATAATGCCTTTCAGATTTAACAATCCAGACTTTTTTTGGACTAAGATAAAACAACTTTAGCATTGAACTTTGGTCATATGCAAGCAACTTAAAAGGTCTTGTGTCCCGTATAGTGCCGAATATTGGAAATTATGCGATGAGCTTGCACTTTCTGAAACAAGTCTTGCAAATTTAAAGGCACATTAAGAGTACATGACCACATGTTATGTTCGTCCATATTTTGTTTAAGCGCAAAAAAATGTTCATCCTAATCGTGTTTGTTGAACTAAAGCGACGAGTTCACGAGAGGAAACCCGCAAAATAAATTCTTACAAGACAATTGATGAATGTCTCACAATACTTAAACATAACAATAACCAATATGAAATTGGTGAGGATAAAGAAGAGCAAGTACTCTCGGGTATTAATGTTTGTGAGAAACATAAAGCGGAAATTAAGTGTATTGAACAACTTGCAGATTCAGAGATGGTTTACAGTGAGGAAATTGAAATTAAGTTTGACCCCAAATGTGAAAACATCAAGGAAGATAAAGTTGAGGTCAACCATGTTGATTTGCTCTTTCCGGTTGATACATTCAAGTCACAAGCTACTTCAAATTTCTATATTATATCATTGTTATTCTCGAAAATTGTGCTCATGATATTAAAACATCGGATGCGAATGTTTCGTTGGAAGGCATCTCTCGGACTGTGGCTTATTAGTTTACAATATTTTAAAACTCGAGGACGAGTTTTTTTCAAAAGGCGATGAGAATGATGCGATACGGAAGAAGAAATTTAAGAAGTTTATTATTAATTTTGTATTGTTATTTAGAGATAAATGTTGAGTTATTAATAAATTTATTTAGTAGGATATTATAGTAGTAGCTTTTCATTAGGAGAGTTTTAATTGTAGTAGTAGATTTCAATTAGAAAAGTTTATTATAGTAGTAGTATATTTCAATTAGAAGAGTTTATTATAGCAATAGATTTAAGTTAAGAGATTGGAGATTGGAGATTGTTTTCTTTCTAAATTAGGATTTTTACCAAGTCTTCAAGTATTGGGTTTTCTATTTAAGTATTGCAATACTTCATTATTTTGGAGATTATTGAATATATTGATTTGACATTAAAGTTGTGTTTTTTTTACTGATTCTCTGCGGAGATAGGCACTCTTATTCCTTCTTCCCACCTTGTCCTACATCAATTTAATTTAATTTTTAAAAAGTATGCAAATTAAATTTTAATGAACTTGGATATTCTATTTTAATTCATTTATTCATAAGTTTTACAATTAGAAGCCCGTATTTTTGTTGTACTATTGTATTTTTTTTAGAGAAAATATATTGTGATATGTTAAAAATGAAATCTTTCAATTGCTTCTCTTTTTATTTATGCTTGTGAACAACTATTAATTAATTTATTTTATTTTGGAATTATCGGATTTAGTCTCAAGAATTAAATGATCATGATGTCTATGAACGGGCGATTGTGTGGGTTTCTTAGAACGATTGAAAGAAATAATAATATAAATCTTTTGTTTTAATAATGAGGTGTCCTAGTAAAAAACCATTTCCTACTAAATAATTTAAAAATCTTTAACTTATCAATTCAGACACCATCATGGTTCATCAATCTAATTTATCCACACATTGGACCAATCAGATCCAATAAGATGTAATCAAACAGCCTCTACGCTAACTAAAAATGCTAACACGGTAGCGAATTATGTTTTAATACAAACGTTCCAAAACATAGAGAAATTTGTACCCAACCATTAAATTTAGCAATCCCAAGGAATAATAAAATCTATGTTTTATGATTTTCCAAATGAGGGGCATCTTTATATAGTTATTAGGCCTTACGAATAATGACTAATCTAACGGAAAGCTAAAATTGTCTATCTATAACATTCTGCCAAAACGACACTAACGTACCATATTTAACCATATATTTTAAGTAGTTATCCTACCGTAGCACGTTTTCGATAAATATATTTCATACCAACTAAACGACCTAAAAAAACCTACTCATATTGTACTTTGTACCATGGAATGTGACATCTTCCATACCCGTTTTCATTCCGCATATTTTATATCAAACCGCTATCCAACCAATATTGATTTAGACTAACAAATATATCACTAAAGAGGCTACCTAGACTGTTTGTGTCTCTCTATCATATACTTCTCAAGCACATGACTTGAGCCCACTTCCCTACTTATATGTAATATTTTAGCCTGTCAATATAGTTTGTGTAAAGTTGATGTAGGACAAAGTGGGAAAAAAAAATAAAAGTACTTATCCCGTAGACACAAAAGCGCACAACTTTAATGTCAAATCAAATTCATGTTCATAATCTGATGAGGTATTCTCAATACTTGTGGACTAAGTAAAAATCCTAATTTGAAAAGAAAACAATTTCCTAACTAAACTCTACTATTATAATAAAACTCTACTAATTAAAAGTTACTATTATAATTAATACTCTCCTAATCTGTAATTAAAACTTCTAAAATATCCTACTAAATAATTATATTAATAATCCAACATTTACCTCTAAATAACAAAACAAAATTAATAATAAATTTCTTGAATTTCTTCTTCGATACCACATCAAAAGTGAATTTGGTACTCTATTACTTGGGCTGTTCCCACCACAAGGAACTAAGAAAATGTGCAGAATTCACTAGAACGACATAAGAGACTGTTAATTGCATACTAAAACTATTAATAAATTAACTCCTTGCTCATCCTACTTCCATGTACTTCACCAATCTCCAAAATTACTATGTTTTTCAGTATAGGCATTACGAGGTAAAACTAAAATAAGAACTAGATTTGAGTATGTCTTCCTTCAACATAAAACTTAAGATGAATATAGCACATATTAAGTAGAAACCTTTGTTCAGCAATCCAGAAGAAATTTTCAGAAAGCACAGAAGAGAAAATACACAATGAAAGATGCAGATATATAAGATAAGCATTTACCTTCCCCCGTGCAGAAGATTCCACAGAAAATAGGGTAGACCCAGAAACATGGCTACGCAAGGCTGTTTGAAGAATTAAAAAGAATAAACTCATGTAATTCACATTATTATAACACCACAAAAAATCTACTTTTTAACAAAGAACAAAGAAAACTGGTTCATTAGCATAAATACCTTGGTAATTACAGCAACTGAGTGCCCGCAAGTAACCAGAAGAACCCAAAAGTTTCTTGGAAATTGACAAGGCCATGCTGCAGAAACAAAAACAAACTGACCTGCTGGAAATGAATGTAAGTTCAGATTTCGATTATAAATACTAATTTAGCAAAGAGGACAACACAAACTGCTAAAACACTTTCCACCATTTGCTACATTACAATCTACAACCATTCCTACTTCTACTTCTAGGAACCTAGGCCAGCACAAAGTTATCAAATAATAAATTGGGTTTTGGGTTTCAAAATAAAAACAGGAGCCAAATTTCCGAATTTCACTAAAGGGTTTACGTCTGTCTTAATTATATCTTCACTGAATCACAACATTCGCAGGCATCGACACTCCATTGAAGCTTATTAGTACTTACTAATTTCTTAGTATATTTAGCAGATAGATATAAAATCACAATACAAAGGTAAATTAATATAGATACATATACATACATAGAGAGACTGACCTCGGCGTGAGCTTGAGAGGAGAAACAGTGGCCTTGATTAACGGCGGAAGTGACCACTTTGGAGGCTGCGAAGGTGTTTGGGGGAAAATGATACCCGGACGCTAATATCAGACCGCCCGGTTTAATTAGACCATGCGTACTCTGGTGCAGTTTGGTTTAGAAACTTTTATTTTTTTAAAAAAAATTAGTAAAATTTCATAAAATATAAATTTAAAAAAAGTAAAGTTAATTTTTTTTAAAATTATTATTTATATTTATGAAAATTTAAAAATCTTTTAAAAATAAAAAATTTATATTTATGTTTTATGAAAATAAAGTTTTTTATATTTACTTTTTTGAATCTATATTTTATGAAACTTTACTCATTTTTAAAAAAATATAAAAAAAATTCTGAAAATAAAGTTTTATTTTTTTGTTTATTTTTTTGAATTTATATTTTATAAAACTTTACTCATTTTTTTAAATTTTTTTCTAGAAAATAATAATAATTTTTATTTTTAAAAAAAATAAAATCTGTTTTTTATTTATCTTTTACTATTTTTTGTATTTTAATTTTAATTTTTAGTTTTTGATTTTAAAAATTTTAATATTAAAAATATATATAATAATTGTGACGCCCCCAAAATAGGTATACATCACCCATCTTGAGTCGCCAGAAAATACACTACTGACAAATTCATTTATACAACTGTCGTACAAAATACGACGACATGTATACTGTGAGTGTAAATACAAATATATATATATATATATATATATCAACTCTGACTCATGTCACAATTGCACCTTACATAAAAGTACAGTCAATAACTGTTTTAGAAATTAAAATATTTGGGAAGTGCTCAAGGAAACTTTCGTACATGGGAGGCCATGCGTCTAGGTTATGATAAATATCATATGTCCACAGAATTATCCTTGGTTGACCCAATAGACCCCAAAGAAAAATGAGAAAATTACTATCATGTTTCTTCCAATAGTGAGTCTTCTCTTAATATATAACTATCTCCACTGTCTGCAATTGAGAACTATATTTTAACCAAACTCCAAGATTATATAGGTAGTGCTCGTAGATATAATCAGCAAGTGAATGTGCACAATCTTATCTTATAATAATACGTAGTTGTATGTCATTAGACATCTTATATGATAGTGGCAAAACACCTTTCCAAAATTGGGTTCACCTCACCAAAATTCGGTTCACCTCACCCTATTCGGTTCACCAAAATTAAATATCAAATGGCGTATACAATACAACACACTTATCTAAAGTTCTGAATAAAATTATTTTCATACTATTTAGGAAGAATCTCAACAGTTATAGACCGCCGTTCTATTCTCTTGTTATCCCCGCTCGACCCATCTACACTCTTATTATCTGAAAGGAATTGTGAAGCAAAATGGTGAGCACAAATAGCCCAATAAAGAATATCATGACTAAAGATAATTAAATTATCAATAGCCTTCGTCAGTAATAAATCAGAGATTTAGAACATATGGTAGATGATAAAACTTTTCAATCATAGTTGCAACGGAACGAGCAATCCACTAGAAGAGTCAAATAAACCATAAAGTCTATTATCTTCTCTACGTTAAAAGTCCACCAATAATATTTTATCCCTGTAACATCAATCAACAGTTTCTTTCCACAATCATATGGATAACTCATAATCATAATTGTGATTCTAAATCCCTCTTCGCACCCAAGACGAAGATAATTTTTATCACCTATCTTTACCTGAAACATTAAAGATCATGGTTATACCAAATCACAGTTCCTGTTTATAATCATACTTAATAAATTCATCTTTGCACTACAGGCCAAAGATATTCATTATCATTTCATCTTTACACTACAGGGCGAAGACATACAATTGTATTTTAGAAGAGTCAAGTAGAGCATGATATCTACTATCTTCTACGAATTTAAAAGTTTATTATCAATATTTTATCGCTGAGACTCAGCTTAATAAATAATTCACATCATCGAATCACCCCTGCACTACGGCCAATGATATTCGTTAATATCACTTCCATGAATTATCCATGCACTACGAGCCAAAGATAAATGTGTTTTTATCAACGGTCATGATCATGCCATAAAATAATTCATCTTTACACCCTTGGCCGAAGAGAATTCATGGTCATAATCATACCAAAAACTATCCATCAATGCACTACGGGGCAATGAGAACTTTTACCACATCATTTGTAACATTACGGTCATGGTTATACCGAATAATCTCTGGTCATAATCATACCAAGTCCTTCAATGCACTACATGTAAGACCCCAACTTATTATAAATGAAATTAAACTTCCTCTATTTATTATTTTGAAATAGTAAGGGTTGATTTGATTAATGTGGTTAGTTATGGGTAAAATGCGCAAATATTTCAAATAAGCAAGTGGTTATAAAATATTCATTGTTGTCGGGGATTATTAGTTTGGTCATGGAATGTTCTTACTATCGGAGAATATTCGTACGACAACGCAGTTTTGTGTGGGCCCCATAATAGAAAGCGGTTGGATGAAGAAAATGACAAGTATAAGTTGTTTATAAATAACGGTGTAGTTTTTACCGTTAATACTGTTGGAATACCTGGTGGTTAAAGCACAGTAGCACACGGTATTGCATCAATTATTGATTCTTACGTAAGAAGACACTACTCAATAATTGTTACAGTAATTACTGTTCAATATTTTATTTTATTAATTCAATAATTGCTACGTTGATATTTTATATTATTGTTGTTTCAATAATTGTCACTACACAGTATTTTTCATTATCAGATTAATAATTCATATTATTTGAATAATATTATTAGATAACATTATTGGCAATGTCTAGAAAGTTCTGTCTAAGGAGAGGTTTGGTCACATAATTGCGTGTCAGTAAGGAAAAATCCTTATTGGAAAGCCCCATCTTTCCTGGGAACGGCCTAGTTGCCAGTATTGTGATTCTGTAATATTATTTGGGAATAATTAATTATTGATTTATATGATAAGGAAAATATTTATTTTATGTGGATATAGATAGAGAAAATTTTAAAGTAACAATTGTTGAAAAATTGATATTTTATCTTTTCTGATAAATAATTCATTTAAATATATTATTATATTTTAATAATATAATAATGGTAATATTTTTTATAATGAATGTGGGATATATGAGCATATGAGGAGGAGGAGTATTTTTGTTACTAAAAATATTTAAAACATGTTTTTCATGTTTGTGGATCCCATTTCTTGACTGAAATTTGATTATAGCTTGTAAAATCGTCCGTTTGTAGATTTCGGTCAATTTCTGTTTAGAATTTGAAAAAACTTTCTTCTATAAAGTTGTAGATAATAGAATTTCCCATGGAAAAGACATAAAGTTTAATTTTTTTTGACAAAAGAGATATTTATTATGAATTATTAAAGCTCTAAAGTTCCGCAATAATTGATTTTTGGAAGTTTTAATTATTTTTAATATGAAAAACATTTTTGGTGATGTTATCATTTGTTTGGCTGATGTCTAGACTAAAAGAGTGGGCGTAGACATTTAAGAAAAAATATATTTATATTTTATTAAATTTTTTGCTTTGGTGTTCTAAGCATTTTTCTATAAATAGGGTGCTTAGGATAGAATTGAAAATCACACCAGAAACTGAAATTTTCTCTCTCTATATTATCGAGCGTATTCTTGTGAGTATTTTGATACTTTGAGTGTTGCTATATGGTGCAAGTTTCTTTAGCGTTATATCTGATATTCCAGCCAGAAGTACTATTCTTTTCAAGGTAAGGGATATTATTTTTAAAAAAAAATTATATTATTTCTTTCAATATCATTATGTTAGAATATTGGTAAGATTTTTCTTGTGAAATTCTTGTCTTTTAGTGTCGGATTTACTATTCACGTATACGGCACTATTCACGAATACGACACTATTTACAGAAAAATTAAATTTTTATTTTTTTGTCCAAATATCTATCATGGATACTAGCTTTGATTGTATCCATATTTTGATCATTCTTGAATTTTACTTCACTATGAGTATTTATGAAGTATTTTTGAACTCGGATTGTTTAAAGTACAAATCCTTAATATTTGTTATTTTGTTTCACTGGATTCGTTTTCTTTAAAATATTTTTCATCATCCTCAGTCCTAAAAGATGCTATTACTGAATATCTTTGGCCTATAGTGCAAAGATGGTTGATTTTCCTATGAATATCTTTGGTCTGTAGTGCAAAGATGTACAGATATTGAGATGAACATGATCAAATGATGAATATCTTTGGCCTGTAGTGCAAAGATGAATATTTGATTCAAGATGAATATTGATTGATGTTACAGGGATAAAACATTGATGATGGACTTTTGAATTCATAGATTATAGTAGATTTCATTCTTTACGTAACTCATCTATGAATTATTATTTCCGCTGCGAATATTGATCTGAAATTTGTTGTTTATTGTATTTTATCAGATTTTTCCCTGTTGAAGACTAACGATAATTTGTTCTATATTATCTTAGTCATAATATTCTTTACTGGGCTAGTTGAGCTCACCCTTTTTCCTTTTTGTTCTATTTTTTTCTTATCAGGAGGCGAGAATGTAGCGAGTTCTAGTCGGGGTGTGGAATGATGGTTCTAGAAAGTTATTTTTGTAGTCCTCACTATTTTTGTAAAATAATGTACCTATAATTATAATGAGGACTTACTTGAGTGTGAATATTGTCTAGATGACAATATTTATATTTAAACTCACAATTTATATATTGTATTAATAAAGTTGTAGTTATTTCTGTACCATGTTATTGACAACTCAAAATAGGTGATGTATACCTATTTTGGGGGCGTCACACTACAGGCCACATATGACTTTCATCATAATATAAGCATGAGGATAATGACAATGATATAAAGAATCAATCAAATGAGATAAATGATAAATATTAAACATTTAAAATACAATTTATCCAGCATTCAATAATAACTGTAAGACCCCGAATTTTATGAAATAAAAGTATTCAATTTTTCTTATAATTACTATTCAGTAAATGGTTAAATTGATAAAAAGTTAAAATTAAGGGTGATATATGAATTTTTTTCAAAATACGCAAGTGGTTATAAAATATTCATTTATCGGGGTATTCATTTGGTCGTGGAATATTATTTCTGTCGAGGAATATTCGTACGACGGCGCAGCTATTTGTGGGTCCCATAACGGATAATTTTCGGATGAAAAAATGACAAAGTTTGAGTTTTTATAAATAACGGCGTAGTTGTTACCGTTAAGACTGTTGGAATACCCGGTGGTTAAAATACAGTGATACGCGTGATTGCACAGTAACACACGGTATTGCACAGTATTGTTAAATTATTGATCCTTACGTAAGAAGGCACTACTCAATAATTATTACAGTAGTTACTGTTCAATATTTTATTTTATTGATTCAATAATTGTTGCGTTGATATTTTATAGTATTGTGGTTTCAATAATTGTCACTGTACGGTATTTCCCATTATCAGATCAATAATTCATATTATTTGAATAATATTATGAGATAGCATTATTAAAAATATCTAGAAAGTTCTGTCAAGGAGAGGTTTGGTCACCTAATTGCTCGCCAGTAAGGAGAAATCCTTATCGGAAAGCCCCCTCTTTCCTGGGAACTGCCTGGTTGTCATTATTGTGATTCTGTAATATTATTTGTGAATAATTAATTATTGATTTATATGATAAGGAAATATTTATTTGATGTGGATATAAATGATGGATTTATTTATGTGGTTATAAATGAAGGAATTAATGTTGAGGTATTTTATCAGTATTTTATCGGAATGAAGGTATTAAAAATTAAATCAGTGTTTTTGAGATATATTGCGTGAGTTATAATTTTTAATCCGACCGTTGAATCTTTGTAATTTTTGGATATGTTATACATATATAAGTTGAGTATATGTCCACAAATTTTGAACCGTTAAAAATGAACGTATGATTTGTTATGAATTTTAAGAGGTGAATGGTTCAAAAATTGTTGAAGTATCCGAATTTAGCATTTTGGTGGAAAATTCTAGAATTGAGTGTGCCCCACTTATGGTTGGTGAAGAAATGTGCTAAATTTTATTTTAAATGTGGTGGGTGGGAATAGTAGCAGGTAAAGCCATCAGGTTGCAGGTCAAGTCTGCTAATATTTTCCTATAAATAGAGGGCTAAGTTAGAATTGAAAATCACACCAGAAACATAAGCTTTCTCTCTCTAGATTATTGAGTGTATTTTGTAATTATTTAGATATTTGGTGAGTTGATATTCATCAGTGCAAATTTCCTTCAGCATCATATCTGATATCCAGTCAGAAGTGTTGTTCTTTTGAGGTAAGGGATTTTAAAGGTTATTATGTTTTTTAGTTCGTACTTCTTCAGACCTTCAGAAAATTCTGAATAAAATTTAAAATGATATGTTGATGAGTTTTATTGATTGTGTCTAAAAATGGTGATTTTTGGATGTATAGATTAAGAGTTATGAATTTTATGAGAAAAGACTATTTTAAAAGTAATCGCTTATAATTCCTTGTGGTTAACTCCAAAATTGATGAAATTTTTATTGGGAGTACATCTATATAATATCAGTGTACTCTGTGAATTTCAGATCTTTTTGGATCAAAGTAAAATTTATGATAAATATCTAAATATTCGGCGGTTTTGGCCATATGAAAAATAGTAAATGAATTTTAAAAATTCTGAGAAAAATATATGTCCAATATGAGACTATATTCTGCTAAATCCCAGAAAAGATATATTTTTGGAACTGATTTGGTATTTTTAATGAAAATGGACTAGTTATGAATAAATGAGTTAAATACGTTATGTGAAGGAAGAAAATCAGAAAATATGATTTTATGGCTTGAGAATCATATATGTGGTATATGCAGATTTTATGAGGATTTTGGTTATTGGTGATGAAATCTTATAAGTTTGGCATTTTATGATGATTAAATACATTATTTAGTAAAGTGTAAACAATTAAAATAAATTGTTTATAAATTTAAGAAATGTTATTCTTTCAATATCATTATACCGAAATATTGGTATGGATTTTATTATGGAATTTCTACCTTTTTGTGTCAGGGTTACTATTCATGAGTTACTATTCACGAGTTACTATTCACGGGTACTATTCACTACAAAATTGGTTTCTTTTTCTAACCAAATTATAGTTGATTTATGAATATTACTCTGGAGATTAAAACTATATATTGATTATATTGATTTTATTATCATAAATAACATTTTTATAACCCCGATGTTGAAATTCTCTTTCACTTGAGTATAAAGATGGGTAGATTATTGGTATGATCATGACTAGGGTTCTCTTTGGCCAGTAGTAAAAAGTTGAATTGTGACTGGTATGATCATGACCATTGAATTTATAATTAAATATCTTTAGCTTAAGTGCAAAGGTGAATTGATCAACATGGTTATAATTATTGTTTATATAAATTCTGAAATGATTATATATTTCTTTGAGATATTGATATATTTGGCCTGTAGTGTAAATATGAACTGTTGAGGAATATCTTTGGCCTGTAGTGCAAAGATGAACTGTTAATGAATATCTTTGGCCCGTAGTGCAAAGATGACCTGTTGTTGAATATCTTTGGCCAGTGGTGCGAAGATGAACAATGGATGAATATCTTTGGATGTAGTGCAAAGATGAATTTATTAGTATGATTATGAACAGGAACTGTGATTTGGTATAACTATGATCTTTGATGTTTCAGGTAAAGACATGTGATGAAAATTATATTCGTCCTGGGTACGAAGAGGAATTTAGAATTACAATTATGATTATGAGATATTCATATAATTGTGAAAATGAACTATTGATTGATGTTACAGGGATAAAACATTGTTGGTGGACTTTTAACATGGAGAAGATAATAAACTGTATTGTCTATTTGACTCTTCTAATGGATTGCTCGTTCCGCTGCAACTATGGTTGAAATTTTTATCATCTACCATATGTTCTAAATCTCTGATTTGTTATTGATGAAGGCTATTGATAATTTAATTTTCTTTAGTCATGATATTTTTTACTGAGTTAATTGTGTTCACCCTTTTGCTTCACAATTCCTTTCAGGTAATAAAAGTGTAGTTAGGTCGAGCGGGGGCAACAAGGGAATAGAACGGTGGTCTCTAGCTGTGGAGTTCTCCCTAAACAGTATAGACAAGTGTGTTGTATACATCTTTTAGTAGTTATATTTGGTGAATCATATAGGGAGAGGCGAACCCAACATTGGAAGGGTGTTTTGTCACTATCATACAAGATGTCTAATGACATACAACCTCGTGTCATCATAAGAGAGGGTTGTGCTCATCCACTTGCTGAGTATATCTACGAGCACTACCTATATAATCTTGGTGTTTATTTGAAGTATAATTCTCAATTAGAGACAGTGGAGATAATGATATGTCAAGAGAAGACTCGTCATTGGGAAGAATATGATAGTAATCTTTTCGTTTTTTCTTTGGGGTTTATTGGGTCAACCAAGGATAATTCTGTGGCCATATGATATCTATCATAACCTAGAAGCATGGCCTCTCATGTACGAAGGTTTCCTTGAGCACTTCCCAAAGATTTTAGTTTCTAAAACAGTTTTTGACTATACCTTTATGTAAGGTGTCACTGTGAGGTGCTGTCCACAGTTAAGACATGTGTCACATTTGGTATATATTTGTATCCAAACTCACAGTATATGTGTTGTTGTATTTTGCACGACAATTGTTGTAATAAAGTGGTAGTTATTTTCTGTACCATGTATTTGGTGACTCAGAATGGGTTGGATGGAATGAACCTATTTTGGGGTTGTCACAATAACCAAATGTTATCAATCACTTAATAATCTCATAATCTAATATCATTAATATTATAACAATATTTTAATCATTTTTTAAACTTATAAACAATTTATTTTAATTATTTACACTTTACTAATTAATACATTTAATCATCTTAAAATGCCAAACTCATAAGATTTCATCATCAATAACCAAAACTCTCATCACAAATCTGCATATACCTTATATAGGATTTCCAAGCCATAAAATTCTATTTTCCAATTTTGTTACTTTACCTAACATATTTAATTCATTTATTCATAACTAGTTCATTTTCCTGAAAAATACCAAATCTGCCCTAAAAATATTTCTTTTCTGGGATTTAGCAGAATATAGTCTCATATTAAACATATATTTTTCTCAGAATTTTAAAATTTCATTTACTATTTTTTATATGGCCAAAACTGTAGAATATTTAGACATTTTTTTATAAACTGTACTTTTGTCCAAAAAATTCCGAAATTTACACGGTACACTTTTGTTATATACATGTACTCCCAATAAAATTTTCACCAATTTTGGAGTTAACCACAAGGAGTTATAAGAGTTTACTTTTAAAATAGTCTTTTCCCATAAAATTCATAACTCTTAATCTATACATCCACAAATCGCCATTTTGGACACAATATAGAAAACTCATCAAATTATCATTTCAAAATTTTTCAGAATTTTTGAGGGTCAGAAAAATTACGAAACTGCAAATAAATTTTTGTCCGCCATGCGGTAATCCACGTAGACAGATCATTTCAACAGAATAATAAAGAATGAAATAACAGAAGAATTCACCATGCATGCGATAGACCGCACAGACAGGTTATTCCCAACAGAATAATAAAAAATGTAACCAGGTCATGTGTAATCCGCACAAACAGGATGTTCCAACAGAATAATAAAGAATGGAATAACAATAGAATTCACCAGGCATGTGATAGACCGCACAGACAGGTTATTCCAACAGAATAATAAAGAATTGAATAACAGAAGAATTTCACCATGTATGCGGTACTTCGCATAGACAAGTTATTCCAATATAATAATAAAAAATGGAATAACAACTTTTACGAGTATTGAAAGAAAATAATTCTCTTCATTAATACGAAAGAATAATACCCCTTACTATAATAATAATATCTCTTACCTTAAAAAAAAGAGTATTCCGACTGGTAGGGCGATGATATACTTGCACTACGCTAAAAGCTTTCTTAAACTCTAAAGAAATACGCTCAAGAATATAGAAGAAAAATTCTCTAAACTTCTTGTGTGTTTTCAATTTTAACTAAGCATCCTATTTATAGGAAAATAGAAAGGATACTATGCAATAAAATATAATATATTCTATTTAATATATATATATATATATTATTTAAAATCTAATAAAATAAATAACTTTATAAAAGTATTCTGTTTTATATAAAAAGATTTTACTATACAAACACTATGCAGGTACTATGTATAATAAAATATAATATATTCTATTTATAATCTAATAAAATAAATAACTTTATAAAAGTATTATGTTTTATATAAAAAGATTTTACTATACAAATACTATGCAGGCACTATGCAAACACAATGCATAATAAAATATAACATATTCTATTTATAATCTAATAAAACAAATAACTTTATAAAAGTATTCTGTTTTATATAAAAAGATTTTACTATGCAAATACTATGCAGACATTAAGCAAACACTATACATAATAAAATATATTCTATTTATAGTCAAATAAAACAAAACTTTATAAAAAGTATTCTGTTTTATTTTATTTATAATAATAATAAAACAAAATTCATCATCATTATTATAATTCACACTATTAATCGACCAGGTCGTTCCCAGGAAAGAGGGGGCTTTCCAATAAGAATTTCTTCCTATTAGCGCGCAATTAGGTGACCAAACCTCTCCTTGACAGAACTTCTAGACATCGTTAATATTACAAATAATAATATTAACAACTTTGTTATCTCAATTATTGATTTAATAATATATAAAATATCGACAATAATTGAATCAAATAACGTGAGATACTATGCAACAATTACTGTAGCAATAATTGAACAATTCTGAGTGATTTCTCACGTAAGCATCAATAATCAATACTGTGTGCTACTATGCAACCACGCGTATTACTGTACTTTTAACACCGAGTGTTTCAACAGTTAACGGTAAAACTTTCGCCGTTATTTTCATAAAAATATTTTTGTCGTTTTTTTAATCCGATAATAATTCCGTTGTGGGGTCCACCAATGTTTGTGCCGTTGTACGAATATTTTCTGTTAAAACGAATATTCCCCGACCAATCCAATCGAATATTATATAACAACTTGCGTACTTTGCAAAATTTATAAATATTATCCACAACTATAACATTATCTCAAATCCACACCATAATATTAAAAAAAATTATTTTTAAAAATTTAAATATTTATTCATAAAATTTGGGGTCTTACAATAATAGTAAAGGCGAAAAAAAATTCTTAAAATAATTTTTTACATAAAAAATGAAAAAAATGTACTTTTTTTTAAAATAATTTTTTATTTTCTTATTTTATTTTTTTGAATCTGTATTTTATGAAAATTTACTAAATTTATGAAAAAATTATAAGTTTCAAATATTTTTCATGAAAACAATAATTTTTAAAGTCATAATTATTTTTAATATTTTAAAATAAAATATTAATTTTAAAGTGGCAACTTAAAGGGATTTAAGTGTCATTCAACTATTTTTTTAATATATATATATATATATATATATATATATATATATATATATATATACGGGAGCCCTTCCATAGCAACCGGTTGCTGTGAGTACTGTGCAACACCCTCTTTTTGTACCGTTGATAAACTTATTGGAAGGCTGAGATGAAACATAAATATACCAAGCCGGTATAACTTGTACCGGCTTTTATTTTAATATGAGGACCCCACCATAGTCAACATGTTGTCAGTTTATTGAAATAAAATGAATTTTTAATATTAAATAATGCCCGACCGGCACAGCTTGTACCGGCTGTGCCTTTTTTATAAAATACTCCCAGCCGCTACAAGATCTTACGGCTGTAAAAAAAAAAAATACCATCCGGGACAAGCTCTTCCGGCTTGTCCTTGCTATTTTGTTTATTTTATATGTTTGTTGCTATTTTGTTTGTTGCTATTTTGTTTATTTTATTATTTGTTCCTATTTTGTTTATTTTATTGTTTGTTGCTATCTTTATATAAAAATAGCAAATATTTTATAACCTATTTTATATCCTATTATAAAATAACAAATAAATAATATAAAATATTTTATAAAAATATCAAATAAAGAATTATAAAAATATTTGTTATTTTATAATAGGATATTTTATAATTCTTTATATAAAATAGCATATATTTGCTCATCTAAAAATTTTATCCTATTTTATATGACAGTAACATATATTTGTTATTTTATATCATATATTTGTTATTTTATAATAGGATATAAAATAGGTTATAAATATTTGTTATTTTTATATAAAGAATTATAAACAATAAAATAAACAAAATAGCAATTAAATAGCAAGGACAAGCCGGAAGAGCTTGTCCCGGTTGGTATTTTTTTTTACAGCCGTAAGAGCTTGTAGCGACTGTGAGTATTTTATAAAAAAGGCACAACCGGTACAAGCTGTGCCGGTCGTGCATTATTTAATATTAAAAATTCATTTTATTTCAATAAACTGACAACATGTTGACTATGGTGGGGTCCTCATATTAAAATAAAAGCCGGTACAAGTTGTGCCGGCTTGATATATTTATGTTTCATCTCAGCCTTCCAATAAGTTTATCAACGGTACAAAAGGGGGTGTTGCACAGTACTCACAGCAACCGGTTGCTATGGAAGGGCTCCCTATATATATATATATATATATATATATATTAAAACTGACAATTGACGTGTATTTCTCTATAAAGCCTTCATTTGTTCTAAACACTAATAGAATTCACCAATCTATAATATAAAACAGAGCGGAGAGAGAAAATAGACAAATGTCACATCAAGTTTACGTCAGCTACTCTCTCTCTCTCATTTCAGTTTATTCAAATTTCAAACCCTCTATCTATTCTACCACACACACAGAGCTCTCTCTCTCATTCCCCCTACATACAAATATGTGTTCTCATTATATTTCAGATTTACAATTGTTTAATTTTGACTCACATATTTCGATAATTTTTAAATTTCAAATATTTTCAGGTATATATTGAAGGATACATGGTGTAAGCTGTAAAGTAAAGGGTCTTATACTCAACATGTTGTTTCTCTATTTTCTGCATGTATGTATTCATTGTGTTTCGTCTTTTGTAAAGTTAGCTAATTATACATGGTTATGATGATTTTGGGTATGGAATGATGATTTTTATGGTGGTTTGGATATGTATGGATGATTGTAGTTTTGTAAACATGTTTAGATTTTTTTGGATATCTATTTTTAAAGGAATCTCTGCCGAAATTTCTTGGAATTAGTAGCGACTAGCTTGATATTTTGGTGGTTGGATGTGTTGATGATTGAGTATGTATTAATTTCTTCATATATATATTTTTTTGTGTTCCGTATTTTGTAAATTTAACTAATTATGCATGGTTATGATTATTTTGGGTATGGAATGATAATTTTTTTTGGTGGTTTGGATATGTGTGGATGATTGTAAGTTTTATAGACATGTTTATATTTGTCTGGATATCTATTTTTAAAGAAAATTCTGTCGAATTTTTTGAAATTAGTAGCGACTAGCTTGATGTTTTGGTGGTTAGATATGTGTTGATGATTGTGTGTTCCGTATTTTGTAAAGTTAACTAATTATACATGGCTATGATGATTTTGGGTATGAAATGATAATTTTTTTTGTGGTTTGGACATGTAATGATGATTGTAAGTTTTGTAGACAGGTTTAGAATTTTCTGGATATTTATTTTTAAAAGAAATTTTGCCGAAATTTCTTGAAATTAGTACCGACTAGCTCGATGTTTTGGTGGTTGGATATGTATTGATGATTGAGTATGTATTAATTGTTGTGGTGATATGTGTCTTTAGATAATATAATATTTTTCAAATTTTAATTTAATTTTTCGTTACACCGTGCCTTCAGGCACGGGTTATAGCTAGTTTGTTGACCAGACAAACTAAAATTGAATATTTTTTTATTGACGAGGATTCAACACTTCTTAAACTTAAGTTTGATTTTTGATTTTAAATATAATAAAAAATATTACTATCTATTACAAATTTCTCTCTCAACAGATGTCTACATTGATTAATAAATAAATAAATAAATAAATGTCCTACATTTTTAAAATATTACATAAAGACTAAAATACCCTTCAAAATTCTTAGGGTCAATTACGAAAAGAAAAAAAATCATTGCACCGAAGGACCTTTATCCTTTGAATTTTTGAGAAACAATAAACTTGGTGTCTTCCTTGCCAGTAAATTTGGTGAAGGCAAATGAAAGAGAAATAAATGAGAGAGGTTTGCCTCTTTATGTTATTTCTCATTCAAAAACAAAACCATGCATATAAAACTCCATATGTAATGCATATGAAACTAATCATGGAGGAACCATATCATTATGTGTTACAAGATAAACTACGACACTTTAAATCCGTGCATGATATCAATTAATCCAGAATCTCAAATCCAGAATTTATAATGTTCTTAGAAATTTCCACCAGAAGTGGATAAAAAAAAACATGAATAGACATAGTAAGGAGAACAATCGTAGAAGAGCTCAGATAAATATAGATGAAACAAGAATATTTTACACCATATTTTCGAGCTGTTCCAAGTTAAAGCAACTCCGTGAAGATAAGGCTAGAGATGCATCAACCCAGGTGAAGGTGAAGCATCTGATGCAAATCAGTTCTACTATAGCCTTTCCACATTAAGCTCCTTTATTTCAGGAGAGCTAATTGCATCTCATAAGGCACAGGATCATATCTGCAAAATAAAATTACAATTTAATAACTGTTTGCTTCATGAATATAGTAAAGGTCATAGGATGCATATCAAGCAACTACCTTAATGGGCGGATCAATCCAGCCACGACACAATCAACCTCACGGTTGACATGTATCATTCTTTAACTGCTGAGCAACTTGTAACCATTTTAGAAGAAGATTTTATAGAGTCGGACTATCTTGTTTTCCCACTTCTGGGTATTGACTAGTCATTGTGCCTTCATAATGACTAGTCAATACCCGGAAGCGGGAAAACAAGATCGTTCAACTCTATAAAATCTTCTTCTAAAATGGCTACAAGTTGCTCAGCAGTTAAAGAATCAACAATCATCTCCCTACCAGTGGAGAGTCCAGATGATCTCATCTGCACAAAACGATAATGACGCATTAGCAATTGTTGCTATTTGAATCAAGGATGACAACATTTATGTAAGTTATGCAATCATACTATGCTAGATTATAATTCAAGACATAATTGAATGATTGCCCTAGCTACTAAAAGAACCAGCATTTGTCAATGCACCAAGAGGAAAATTCCAGAAAATTGGATTATAAGCACTTTAACTCATGCAAGGAAAGAAACTTGAGAAAGTGAAAAGAGTCGAAAGTAAACCAAATTCATATCCAAATTTTAAGGACGTGTTTGAGTGTGAGAGTTGGATTGGTTGTGTGTCTATGGGTGCGCACGTGAGGGAGAAGGAGAGGGAGAGGGAGAAGTTGAGAGAGAGAGAGAGAGCCATTGCATTCATTTACAAATAAACGAACTCTGAACACAGTTGAATCTACTAATATATTCCTTGCAGCCCAAAATTCCCTCAGCCTAACATATTGCAACTTCTTTAATTTAATCAAATTGTGTATATACTTGTACTCTGAACTTCATTTAAAGACCAATTAGCCCAACATTGCACCAAAACCAAGCATAAAACGGACTGTTATATTTTATACCTTGGACATTCAGAGTCAATTTTAAAGTTTAAACACATAACTTGATTTTACATTTGTCTCAACCCAACTCGTGGGATGAACATTAGTGCTCTATGTAAAATCCAGACCTTAACACTAAGCAATTTCCAAGAAAGGATAATAGTATAATACATTGAACGGAAAACAAAAAAAATAGCATAGAAGAGTAGTCTAAATGCCACCTAGTTTAATCTTTGCTTTCTTCACTCTAGTTATTGCTATTTATTAAAATTCAAGTTCCCTTCAAAGGAACCCATTTGAACGTTAACAAGACTCGTGTACTCTCAGAACCCCTCATCAAAGAATTTTATGAACATATACAAATGACATGTAAAAATATTTTCCATTCTTGTTAGTTGTTACATATATACATTAAAATGCAAGCAAATAAGTTGACAAAAGAATTTAAATATATCATTTTCTATCAATGACACTGAAGTAAATGGAAATATTAGAATATTGCAATATGAATTTAACACTTTAAACATGTATGGAAAATGCAGAAATGCCTTACTTTAATTAATATATACACACAGACATACATACAAACATATTACATATATGCGTGTGCTTGTGTGCGTACTATAAGCATGAAATTTGAACAAAGAAGACAACATGTTGAGATCAGATACCTGCAAACCACCTGGTCCACTAGTAACTCCATCATCTAGCTCACTAACAAGCCCCATTGGAAACCTCAAAACTTTATTCTTGTGATCAAGAGACTTATTATCCACCTTGTTAGTTTCACCAGTGACCAAATTATTTATACCATCACGCTGAACACCAATGTGGCGCACTGTTGCAACACTATCTTCACCACAAGAACTTAATGGATGCTCTGATATGTTATTTCTGTGAGATTTAACAAATACTCGGCATAGGACAAAAGAAGCCTGTGTGTGGGAAAAAAAATCAAGACAATATATGAGAGAATACGAATTAATTAAGAAACAAACACTTAATAAAAATTAGCCAAATTCAAGTCCAAATTGCAGGCCTCAAAATATAGGTTGATTATTTAATTATGTTTGGTAAATGCTAGCTTAACATAAATAATGTGCAACTCTGGAAGAAAAATAATATCAAGCAACCAACCCAAAGATTAGGCAGAAGGGCTTCTAGATAACGCAAAGTAAAAAAATAATTCATTTAAGCATCAAAGTTTTAATTTTCTCCAACCCCGTTCATATGTTGAGCTAGCTAAATGATCTCTACAGCAGGGAAAAATCTCAGATATACAGAGATGATATCAATATTACAGAGAGTCAAAATTCGAAGAACTACATTAATAATTGCAAAACTGAATAACAAGAAATAATAACAAATTAACCAAAAAGTAAGCCTCACAATAGAATCTTATCTATTTTCCAAGTAATTAAGAGAGAACACTCTTTCACACACTTTTTCATAGCACTGATCAATACTAAATGCCAAGTACAACTTCATATCTTCAAATATAGCCTTAACCTCACAAAATAGATAATTCTCTAAAATCAAAGCATCACAAGCATATAAAAAATCATATCACAAATTCTTATTACAAATCAAAAATATTAATTCAATTCCTGTATATATAATCAAAAATCACCAAATACCCAATTCATTTCTATCACCGAGCCCTATGCAAATATAAAATGATAAAATTTTAAATGGGATTCATAAGAAAAATACCAAATGGTGCTCAATTAGGGCATATTCATACATGACCCAATCAGTCCTAAGAGCACTTTTAGGCGAATCTCCTGAATAAAAAACAAAGCTCTTCCTCGTCCCCACCACAACTTTCCTTGCACCCCCACCAACCACATCCCTCACTCTCCCACGTCTCTTCCAATACCCACCACCGGCTCGCCTCCTCCCTTCCTCCCTAGAAACCCTAGCTACATAACAGTAATAGTGCCTCTTCCTCCCACCTCGCCCGAACCGGAAACAAGCCGTACCCGGCAAATCAAACGCGTCGAAATTGTACAAATCGATCTCCTTAATTACATCGAACCCAAATCGATGATTGTCATTGCTGTTCTTGTTAGTGAGGTAACAGCAGATAAGTTGTTCATCGGAAGGGAAAAAACGACAGCCTGGCGGTAGGAGAGAGAATGGGGAAGGGTTAGGGTTCTTCGGATCTCCCATTAATGGGATAATAAAGGATTTGCGTGTAATTGATTTTCAATGCGATTTTGGTAATGAAGAGTAGAACAGAGGGAACTGAAAATTGATATGAGAACGGGGGTTTTAACGTTTATATAGAAAGATGAAGTGGCGTAGCCCTGAAGCTTTCTTGTGGCGGGTTTTAGGGTAAAGGTGCAAAATTTCTCCTTGTAGTTTTAATCGAAATTCCTGTTAGTCCATTAATTTTATTTTAATTTCAAAAATGTCCTTGATGTTATAAAACTCAGCTCATCTATACCCTTTTTCGTTAAAAAAATTAAGTTAGACAAACGACATGCTAAGCGACTGACATGTAGTAAAAATAAAATTAATAAATTTTTTTATTCTTTTCTCTTTCTTCTCAAGATTTTCTTTCTCTTAATTCTCTCTTATCTCTCTCCCCATCACCTTACACCGTTCCATTCATTTTTTACAATCATTGCTTGAAAAATCTAACTCAAATTCATTTATTTGGGTTGTCTATCCTCGTTTAGTCCCTTGAGAAATTTAGAAGAGAGTATGAGCTCAAATATCATCAAATTATCTCAAAATCAACCCCCAAATACAAAAAACTCTCCAACAAAAAACTCAAAATCACCAACCAGCTCAAGCTTTACTAACCGCATATAACCTTGAGCCAAAATGGTTAACCCAATATCTGAAATCAGTGAATCATAAAACCCATCAACACAATAAACCAATTTTAGAATCTATAAATTCTGGCACCCCGAAATCTCTTTCAACACAAAATTCGAAAAACAGTGCAGCTCTAGCTCCCGCAAAGTCTTGCACTCCACTGCAACACAGGTGAGCTGATACAATTCTGATAAGGCTCGCATCGAACGACATTCACTCAAATCGAGTTCCAAGGACAATTCAAGCGATCGCGATTGATTGGGCTGAAATCTACTCGAGAATGTTCAAGAGTCTACAATATATCATGCGGACGTCACGAGTTGAGATTATATGGGATGAAGGATGAGTATTCAAGCTACACATTAAGGCATTCGCTAAGGCATTCATTGGGGAGTATGATTCTAAGTTCATTTGCTTTGGGCCATACAAAGAATCAAGTTTAATGGAGGGAAAGTACGAAGGAGCAAAGAATCAACGAGCTCAGCCAAACCGGCGTTGTCGTGCCGAGAACGACACTATCAGTGGCGCCTGTTGTGCTAGGTAGCAGGATGAAATTTAATCTCTGGACTGTAGGGTTTTGACACAAAAAAACGCAGCGAAAATAGAACAATTTAAAGCAATTTCGAAACCCTTAACAGGATCCATGCGAAAACCATATTAATTCAGCTGTTAGAAATTTATACTGATAATTGAAGCTGGAATTTATACGATCGAATCTCTAACGCAATCGCAATGAACTGCGCTTCTACAGTATCCACATGAACGCCCCGCGAATCGTCATACGATCTGTAGTAAAAGGAACTGCGGTACTAGCCACCAAGGATGAGGATTTTCGGAAATGTTTCTCTCTAGTCTCTCTCTAAGAGCGGCTAGGGTTTTGGTTAATGAATAATATCCTAAATGGCTGCTACATATCATATATATAGCGATTAAAAGGAATTAATCAAAACCTAATTTAATAAAATCCGAATTTATATATATATATATATATATATATATCTTAATTAAGTCTTACTTAATTAAGATACCTATATATAAATTATCCTATTAATTTAAATTCGTAATTTAAATATTATCAATCATATTGACATATTTAAATCTTTACAATTTAAATTAATTCTCTTTTAATTATGTTCTATGTGTGTGACTCTATATGTTATTATTACGTTGGCAATAATTTTAAAATCATATTATAAAATTATAAACAGTGAGCGGCATCTAGTAATGCATCACTGCTACCCAAGTAATAATAAGATCGATGATTCAATGCAACCTTTTCGTTACCAATGTTTCAATGTAATTTAATCCTTTTAACCTTGACATCCTAGATTAAACTCGAGTTATGGAATGTGTCATACTCTTCATAATTTATCAGTGTTTTCTTGATTAATGAGTAGACTATATGAAACAAATCACTATTTGAGCATGACCATGCATTTTATAGTCCTACTCAATCAAGAGGCCTATGGATATCACCCCTAATATATAGGAGGGTTAAATTCCATCTAGATCACTCATATTCCTCACACGATTCATGATGTACCCAATAATCATCTTTATAGTCCACCCTATTAAAGGTGACATTTGATGATATCAAAGTACATAAATTCTCGTGTAGTAATATAGTGATTTCAGGTCGGAGGACCATTACATCATTGTCACCATGAGAATCGCTAATGACACTTTGCATACTGTTCCACGTAGAATTCTCATGGTGGGTCTGTCCAGTACATCGTTCTCTAACATGTACCTATGCATTGACTTAATATCTCATATATTTATGACCAATGAGATTTGGTCATCGGTCAATCCACATACTAGTCTCAATGCATCATTGTTGTCCCATCAACAATGATACTCGACTAGGGACATTTAAGAGCAATGACACTCATTGTAATTATATAATCTCATGTTAAGTCACATACTTGAAACTATATAATTTGTATCACTATTCTAAGGAATTTTATTATGTTAACATTTATATAACGCAGTAAATAAAACCATAATAAAATCATTCATTTATTCAATCAAATATAATATCAAAATGTTAAGCATTTATATCAAATAATTGGCATCTAGGGCATAAACTCTAACATGGACAACCAACGTTGCCGCACCATTTGCAGGCCAAATTGTGGCGCTGCCACGACAATCACGCGGCACAATTTTCAAGGACACATTTTTGACCAGATTTCTTCCTTATTTTGAGGGATTTTCATATCTTTCCATAATTCTAATGTATCTAGGATATTTATTAGATATGATTTGATTTCTATATTGATTTGTTATCTAGGATTTCTATTTCCATTCAAATCCACATACTAGTCTCAATGCATCATTGTTGTCCCATCAACAATGATACTCGACTAGGGACATTTAAGAGCAATGACACTCATTGTAATTATATAATCTCATGTTCAAGTCACATACTTGAAACTATATAATTTGTATCACTATTCTAAGGAATTTTATTATGTTAACATTTATATAACGCAGTAAATAAAACCATAATAAAATCATTCATTTATTCAATCAAATATAATATCAAAATGTTAAGCATTTATATCAAATAATTGGCATCTAGGGCATAAACTCTAACATGGACAACCAACGCTGCCGCACCATTTGCAGGCCAAAATGTGGCGCTGCCACGACAATCACGCGGCACAATTTTCAAGGACACATTTTTGACCAGATTTCTTCCTTATTTTGAGGGATTTTCATATCTTTCCATAATTCTAATGTATCTATGATATTTATTAGATAGGATTTGATTTCTATATTAATTTGTTATCTAGGATTTCTATTTCCATTCAAATTCTTATTCCTTATAGTTATTAGGGTTTTGGTTTCTTATTTCTTATAGAATTAAGATTTCTTTCATTATTATAAATAGATTACATATTTGATGTAATGGGGGGGGGGGGGGACAACTTTGATAAATAAAAATCAAGTGAGATTATTCTCGTTTTGATTCATTGAGAACTCCTAAATTGTTCATAGTTTTCTGTGAGATTCATTATCGACTTATCATACAACAATACATAGTTGTGTGTGGCGTCTTTGAAAGCGTCAATCGTTGATTGTAACAAGGTTATCGCTTACATATAAGTGAGGGGTCAAAGTGTCACTAATGTTCCATTCAATGCAGAATTCATTGCACGATTGATTGTACCAAGGTTCTCATCTCAATATAGACATTGGGTTGAAGTGTCGTGAGCGTTCCACCTTACGACTTTGCTAGAAACGATCCGGGCAACGACCACCTCACACAAGCGATGTCGTGGAGTTCATGATTTGGTATCAAAGCTAAGTCTTCTAGCGAGTTACTTATCTTTAATTTTCTGTTAATTATACATTAAAAAATCTTGAAAAAGAAAAGAAAATTATCATTGTTCCAATTATTTGATTTCCGTAAATTCGAGGTTATTGGGAATATTGAAGATTCAGGGTTTTGCGATCCGTGATTGTTGGTAGTTATTGTCACACTTGCTATATTTTGTCTTGTGGTAAGTTCTTATCGGATTAAATAGTAAACTATGAATTTATTTAGTGAAATTAAAAAGAACCTAATATAAGGGAGCATATTAGATGTAAAAGTTAGTGTGAGATTATTAGAGGGTAAACGTGACGCCCCCAAAATAGGTATACATCACCCATTTTGAGTCGTCAATAACATGGTAAGAAACAACTACAACTTTATTAATACAACATAAAAATTATAAGTTTAAATACAAATATTGCCATCTAGACAATATTCACACCCAAATAAGTCCTCATTATAATTATTGGTATATTATTTTACAAAAATGGTGAGGACTACTAAAACAACTTTCTAGAACCATCATTCCACACCCCGACTAAAACTCGCTACATTCTCGCCTCCTGAGAAGAAAAATGGAATAAAAAGGAAAAGGGTGAGCTCAACTAGCCCAGTAAAGAATATTATGACTAAGATAATATAGAACAAATTATCGTTAGTCTTCAACAGGGAAAAAATCTGATAAAATACAATAGACAATAAGTTTCAGATCAATATTTGCAGCGAAAATAATAATTCATAGATGAGTTTATGTAGAGAATGAAATCTACTATAATCTATGAATTTAAAAGTCCATCATCAATATTTTATCCCTGTAACATCAATCAATATACATCTTGAATCAAATATTCATCTTTGCACTATAGGCCAAATATATTTATCAGTTGGTCATGTTTATCTCAACACCTGTTCATCTTTGCACTACGGGCCAAAGATATTCATAAAAAATTCATTCATCTTTGCACTACAGGCCAAAAATATTCAGTAATATCATCATTTAGGACTGAGGATGATGAAAAATATTTTAAAGAAAACGAATCCAGTGAAACAAAAGAATAAATATTAAGGATTCCTACTTTAAACAATCCGAGTTCAAAAATACTTCATAAATAATCATAATGGAGTAAAATTCATGAATGATCAAAACATGGATACAATCAAAGCTAGTATCCATAATATATATTTTGGACAAAAAACAAAAATTTAATTTGTCTGTGAATAGTACCGTATTCGTGAATAGTACCGCATACGTGAATAGTGCCGTATACGTGAATAGTAACCCCGACACTAAAAGACAATAATTTCACAAGAAAAATACTATCAATATTCCGGCATAATGATATTGAAAGAAATAATATTATTTTTTAAAAAAAATAATGTCCCTTTCCTCGAAAAGAATAGTACTTCTGGCTGGAATATCAGATATAACGCTGAAGGAACTTGCACCGTATAGCAACACTCAAAGTATCAAAATACTCACAAGAATACGCTCGATAATATAGAGAGAGAAAACTTCAATTTCTGGTGTGATTTTTAATTCTAACCTAAGCACCCTATTTATAGAAAATGCTTAGAACACCAAAACAAAAATTTAATAAAATAATATATATATATATATATATATATATATATATATATATATATATATATATATATATAACACTTTAACGCCCACCTTAGACAACTGATCTCAGCTTATTTTGCACATATTAGTGTAGCCCACAAAACAAAAAAAAAACGTTTTTCTTAATAAACACAATTAAAACTTCCAAAAATCAATTATTTCAGAACTTCGAAACTTCAATAATTCATAATAAATAGCCCTTTTTTAGAAAAATTCAAACCTTATGTCCTTTTCATAGGAAATTCCATTATCTACAACTTTGTAAGTTTAAGTTTTTCCAAATTCCAATCAGAAATTGACCGAAATCCATATACGGGCGATTTTGCAGGCTATAATTAAATTTCAATCAAGAAATGGAGTCCACAAACATGAAAAACATATTTTAAATATTTTTAGTAAGAAAAATACTCCTCCTTCTCATATACTCATATATTCCACATTCATTGTAAAAATATTACCATTATTATATTATTAAAATATAATAATATATTTAAATGAATTATTTTATTAGAAAAGATAAAATATCAATTTTCAACAATTGTCACTTTTTTAAAATTCTATAACAATTATTGAGTAGTGCCTTCTTACGTAAGAATCAATAATTGGTGCAATACCGTGTGCTACTGTGTTTTAACCACCGGGTATTCCAACAGTATTAACGGTAATAACTACGCCGTTATTTATAAACAACTTATATTTGTTGTTTTCTTTATCCAATCGCTTTCCGTTATGGGGCCCACACAAGACTGCGCCGTCGTACGAATATTTTCCAACAGTAAGAATATTCCACGACCAAACGAATATTCCCCGACAACAATGAATATTTTATAACCACTTGCTTATTTGAAATATTTGCGCATTTTACCCATAACTAACCCCATTAATCAAATCAACCCTTACTATTTCAAAATAATAAGTAGAGGAAGTTTAATTTCATTTATAATAAGTTGGGGTCTTACAGTAAAAGCTAATTATGCGATACACGAGCGAATTCATAATTGAGTGATATATTGTTTGAGTGAAACACGTAAAAGAGTGTGAGGAAAATTTTCTTTATCTACTAACCTTTTTTTGCAGCAAATATGTATGATTATGATTATGAAAGTTCTTATGGGTCTCGAAGGAATATTTTCCAAGGTAATATTGATACAAGAGGCATATCTGAGATGGGAGAGAAAAATAGAGCAAAAGTTTAACTATCATGATTACTCCGAGCGTAGTAAGGTCAGACATGCAGTTCAAGAGTTCTCTGATCATGTAATTATATTGTGGGAGTTTAAAAAATATTTGTGGAGAGCGTCCGATCGAGACATGGGTAGAATTAAAAATAGTAATGAGAAAATGGTTTGTTCCAATACAGCGAGATATGAGGGAAGAGTATACATCTCAAAGACATGTAGAGTATCTGTGACACTCCCAAAATAGGTCCATTCCACCCAACCCATTCTGAGTCGCCAAATATATGGTACATAAATAACTATAACTTTATTAATACAATTGTCGTGCAACCAAATGTGACTGTCATCCCTTTACTTGGATAGCACCTCACATTGATATATTACATAAAGGTACAGTTAATAAATGTTTTAAAAATTAAAATCTTTGGAAAATGCTCAAGGAAACCTTCGTACATGGGAGGCCATGCATCTAAGTTATAATAGTTATCATATGACTCGAGAATTATCCTTGGTTGACCCAATAGACCCCAAAGAAAAACGAGAAGAATGCTATCATGTTCTCTCCAATGGTGAGTCTTCTCTTGACATATAATTCTATCTATTGTCTCCAATTGAGAATTATATTTCAACTAAACTCCAAGATTATATAGGTAGTGATCGTAGATATAATCAGCAAATGCATGTGCACAACCCTGCCTTATGATAACACGAAGTCGTCTGTCATTAGACATCTTGTATGATAGTGGCAAAACACCCTTCCAAAGTTGGGTTCACCTCATCCTATTCGGTTCACCAAAATCAACGGTTAAAATGACGTATAAAATATGACACACTTATTTAAAATTCTCGATAAAATTATTTCCATACTGTTTTAGGGGAACCTCAATAGCTATAGACCACCGTTCTATCCCCTGTTACCCCCGCTCGACCCAGCTACACTCTTATTACCTGAAAGGAATTGTGAAACAAAAAGGGTGATCACAACTAGCCTAGTAAAGAATATCATGACTAAAAATAATTAAATTATCAATAGCCTTCGTCAGTAATGAATTAGAGATTTAGAACATATAGTAGATGATAAAACTTTTCAACCATAGTTGTAGCGGAACGAGCAATCCATTAGAAGAGTCAAATAGACCATAAAGTCTATTATCTTCTCCATGTTAAAATCCCACCAACAATGTTTTATCCCAGTAACATCAATCAACAGTTCTTGTCCACAATCATGTGAATAACTCATAATTATAATTGTGGTTTTAAATTCCTCTTCGTACCCAGGACGATGATAATTTTCATCATCTATCTTTACTTGAAACATCAAAGATCATGGTTATACCAAATCACAGTTCCTGTTCATAATCATACTAATAAATTCATCTTTGCACTGCGGGCCAAAGATATTCATCAACAGTTCATCTTTGCACTACAGGCCAAAGATATTCAACAACATGTCATCTTTGCACTACAGGCCAAAGATATTATTATCTCAAAAAAATATATAATCATTTCAGAATTTATATAAACAATAATTATAACCATGTTGATCAATTCACATTTGCACTTAAGTTAAAGATATTCAATTATAAATTCAATGGTCATGATCTTACCAGTCAACAATTAATCTTTGCACTACTGGCCAAAGAGAACCCATAGTCATGATCATACCAATAATCTATCCATCTTTACACTCAAGTGAAAGAGAAATTTCTTCACCAGGATTATAAAAATGTTATATATGATAATAAAAACAATATAATAAAAACATGGATTTAATTTCAAGAGTAAGCTAGATTCATAAATCAAAGATAATTTGGTCAGAAAAAGAAACCAATTTTTATCGTGAATAGTAACTCGTGACTAGTAACCCGTAAATAGTAACTCATAAATAGTAACTCATGAATAGTACCCCGTATTCATACATAGTACCGTATACGTAAATAGTGTCGTATACGTAAATAATGTCATATACATGAATAGTGTTGTATACGTGAATAGTGCTGTATACGTGAATAGTAACCCCGACACGAAAAGGTAAAAATTTCACAATAAAATTCATATCAATATTTCAGTATAATGATATTGAAAGAAATAATATCATTTATGAAGAAAATAACATGCCTTACCATCCCTTACCATAATAATGACAATATCCCTTACCTTAAAAGAATAGCACTTCTGGCTGGAATATCGGATATAATGCTGAAGGAAACTTGAATCGTATAACAACACTCAAGATATCTAATTACTCACAAAAATACGCTCGATAATATAGAAAGAGAAAACTTCAGTTTCTGGTGTGATTTTCAATTCTAACATAAGCATTCTATTTATAGGAAAATGCTTAGAACACCAAAATAGAAAATTTAATAAAATAATATTATTTATAAAAAATTTCCTACGCACACTTGAAATAAGATTTTAGAATTTTACACATGCAAGTGGGGCCCACCAAAATGAAAAACATGTTTTAAACATTTTTTGTAACAAAATCAATTCAGACCCAATATTCCGGAACTTCAATAATTCATAATAAATAGCAATTTTATCAGAAAAATTCGAATCTTATCTCCATTGCATAGGAAATTCAATTCTCTACAACTTTTTAAGTTTAAGTTTTTCCAAATTCCACGTAAAAATTGACCGAAATCCACATACGGACGATTTTGCAGGTTATAATCAAATTTCTGTCAAAAATGGGGCCCACTAACATGTTTAACATATTTTTAGCATTTATTGTAACAAAAATACTCTTCCTCCTCATTTATTCATATATCATACATTCATTGTAAAAATATCACCATTTTTATATTATTATAATATAATAATATATTTAAATGAATTATTTTATCAGAAAAGATAAATATCAATTTTCAACAATTGTCACTTTTCAAAAATTCCTCCATTTCTATCCACATAAATAAATATTTTCCTTATCATATAAATCAATAATTAATTATTCACAAATAATATTACAGAATTACAATAATGACAACCAGGTCGTTCCTAGGAAAGAGGGGGCTTTCCAATAAGGATTTCTCCTTATTGGCGCGCAATTAGGTGACCAAACCTCTCCTTAGATAAAACTTCCTTAGACATTGCCAATAATGTTATCTAATAATATTATTCAAATAATATGAATTATTGATCTGATAATGGGAATTACTGTGTAGTGACAATTATTGAAACAACAATAATATAAAATATCAACGTAGCAATTATTGAATCAATAAAATAAAATATTGATCAGTAATTACACTAACAATTATTGAGTAGTGCCTTCCTACGTAAGAATCAATAATTCAAAAATACTATGCAATACCGTGTACTGTGCAACCACACATATTAATGTATTTTAACCACCGGGTATTCCACAGTATTAACGGTAACCATTATGCCGTTATTTATAAAAGCTCAAACTTGTCGTTTTCTTCATCCAATCGCTTTCCGTTATGGGGCCCACACAAGGCTGCGCCATCGTACAAATATTCTCTGACAGTAAGAATATTCCACGACCAAACGAATATTCCCCGACAACAATGAATATTTTATAATCACTTGCTTATTTGAAATATTTGTGCATTTTACCCATAACTAACCATATTAATCAAATCAACCCTTACTTTCAAAATAATAAATAGAGGAAGTTCTATTTTATTTAAAAAAATTTAGGATCTTACAACCTCCCCTCCTTATGAAATTTCATCCTCGAAATTGACGTACGTACTTGATATTTCAAAAAGGTGAGGATACCTCGCTTTCATTTCTGATTCCAACTCCCAGGTCATTTCTTCAATAACATGGTTCCTTCACAAAACCTTAACTTGTGGTATAACCTTTGTGCGTAGGACATGCTCCTTCTATCCAAGATCTTGACAGGTACCTCCTAGTACATTAAATCTTCGGCTATCTCGTCTGGTTCTAACTCAATAATATGGTTTGGGTCGTCCACATATTTACATAACATCGATACGTGAAAAACGTTATGAACACGCGATATACTTGGCGGTAAAGCGAGTCTATAGGCCACAGTTCCTACTCGATCGAGGATTTCAAATGGACTAATAAATCGAAGGTTGAGATTTCTTCTCTTCATCGACTCTTACTTCTAGAATAACGCCTTCTTGCACCTTCTTCTTTATATTCATCAGCTACGGTATGTAGCTTGAGCGATTTTAACTTTATTGATTAAAGTCGATTCTACTCGTATATCATCATGTGTGTCCCTAGAGTCTTTAACTCTATCTCTATCATTTGTAAGTCATACAAAATGGGTCTTTGTGTTCGACAATATTGCACTTGTACCCGCATACGATCTTCTACTCAACACGTCAGCTACCACGTTCACTTTTCCAGGATGGTATGGTTAGAACAGGTGCCGAAATGAGTCTCTTCTTGAGTTCTTGGAAGTCTTTCTCACATTCCTCGCTCCATTCGAATTTTGTATCTTTTCGAGTCAGCTGAGTTCATGGAGTAGCGATTTAAGAAAATCCTTTCACGAATCTCCGATAATAACCAGCTAAGCCTAGAAAGCTACGTATTTCGAATACTGACTTAGGTTTCTCTCAACTCTGACTCATATCCCAATCTTAGATAGCACATCACATGGCACCTATCAATTTACCACCTGCACGAATATGACATCCTCTACGGAGAGTCTGGCTTCGGTGCATTCTACAAAGGAAGTCACCAGATAGAGGCTAGGGAACCAACTTCTGTAGTTGGGTTTTTAACTCCTGAAGTTTAATAGGAGCCATTCGATATGAGATTTTAGAAATGCGTTTTGTACCGGGTTCAAAGTCGATATAAAATTCAATATCACGCTCTGGAGGTAGGCTAGGAAGTTCTTCAGAAAATACGCCAAGAAATTCACTAACAGAAATATCATTCAAATCTAACGTATTTTTGTTTAAATCCATGAAATGGGCTAAGAAAGCTTGACATCCGTTCTTTAATAAACGAATGGCTTTATAGTTTGATATGACAGTGATTGACTTTAGTGGTTAGGTTGCTTGAATTCACATAACAGGTTGGTTAGGAATATGAAAACTAACAACCTTACGAAAATAATCAATTTTGGCATGATGAGTAGTTAACCAATCAATCCCTAAAATCACATCAAAAGCAAATATCTTTAAAGAGATAAGATCCATAGGTAATGTGATGGTGCTAACTTGGATCAAACAAGATTTATAAATAGTGGATATAACGAAAGTTTCTCCTAACTGAGTTTCAACAGATAAGTCAAAGTCTAATTTCTCAGGAGTCAAGTTCAAACGTTGAGAACAAGCAGGAGAGATAAAAGAATGGGTAGAACCCGTATCTAATAAGGTATAAACTTCACATGAATTTATAATTAACTAACTCATGCTAACTTCGCTCAGGTTACTCGCTTATTTAGAAGTCACGAAAAACGTTCTTCCAAGAACCGCTGACTTTGACTTATGCAGGACAGCCTTTGGAGTCACCATCCCCGTTGGACTTGGTTTTGATACAGGACAATCTTGAGCTATATGACCGTCTTTTCCACAACTAAAACATACCTTGGAAGGACGTGAACAGTTTGGACTTATGTGTCCCTCCTCTCCGCATCTGTAGCATCTAACTGGCGGTCTTTCTCCTCCCCTAGAATTTGTTGCTAGTGTTGGTGCCGACGTCTTCTTGTCATTATTGAATCTTCTCTTTTTGAAATTTTCACTTGACTCACCTTTCCTATTATCTTGTCCATGATTACCACCGAAGTGGTTACCATTTTTGGCATGGTAATTTCCTCCACAATAATTATTATTGTCCCAATGGATATTGCAACCGGTACGATTATTATCGTGTTATTGGTCTCCTAGTTGAACAGACTCATTATCTTGCTTTAATAATTGAGCCCTGTTCACAACATCTGAATATAGAGAAAATTTGTGAGAAACGAGGTATTTACGAATTTCAAGTTTCAAACCTCTCAGAAACATCCGCGTCATACGTTCCTCATTATCTATTAAATGAGGTGCAAACCTGGATAACTCCGCGAACTTAGCTTCGTACTGGGAAACAATCATGTTGTTCTATTCTAGTCTGATAAACTCTACCTCCTTCATATGACGAATACTTTCAGGAAAGTACTTGTCATTGAACAGTTTCTGAAATGCTTCCCAAGACATATTAAGTGCGGTAGGCTGGATAAGCTTCACAGATTCCCACCAGTAATCTAAATCACCACGGAACATAAAGGTAGCAAATGGAACCTTTTGTTCCTCCGTGCATCCCAAGAAATCAAATATCTTGGTAATTTGCTTAACCCACGTTTCTGCCTTGATCGGATCTGGCTTTCCCAAAAATTCCAGCGGTCCCAACTCCTTGAATTGCTTAGCAGTGACCAATTGTGAGTTGCCATTGTTTCTACTTACATTTTGACCAGGAATCTCTCTCGTCTGGTTTTACATGAACCGCAAAAGCTTCAAAACATCTCATCGTTCATCGTTTGATCAGTGGTATTATTTATGGGAGTAACATTGTCGTCCTGTTGCACGATCTCCTGGTTGGTGATTAAAGGTGTCTCCACAGTCTCATTCATTCCATTGTTAACATTTTCAGCTACCATTTTTAAATACTGCCACAAAACAAGGGTTAATTAAAGAAATAGAAATGAAACATAATGTCCCTATATTCTGACCGACCAACAAATAAGCTTAGGTATGACACACTAGCGAATGATTTACTCATCTCTCCCCTCCTAGTTCTAATCCTTAATCTCCGCCAGAGACCATATCCCTAAGCTCTGATACCAACTGTGACGCCCTCAAAATAGGTCCACATAATCCATTATGAGTCGCCAAATATATGGTACAAAAAACAACTACAACTTCATTATTATAATTGTCGTGCAAAATACGACAACACATATGCTGTGAATTTAAATACAAATATTATCTTCTAGACAATATCCACACTTAAATATGTCCTCATTACAATTATTGATAAACTATTTTACAAAATAGTGAAGACTACTAAAACAACTTTCTAGAACCAACATTCCACACCCCGACTACTTTCCGCTATATTCTCACTTCCTGAGAAAAAAATGGAATAAAAAAGAAAAGGGTGAGCTCAACTAGCCAAGTAAAGAACATTATGACTAAGATAATATAGAACAAATTAGCGTTAGTCCTCAACAGGAAAAAATCTAATATAATATAATAGACAACAAGTTTTAGAGCAATATTCGCAGCGGAAATAATAATTCATTAGAAGAGTTAAGTAGAGAATGAAATTTACTATCTTCTATGGTTTAAAAGTCCATCATCAATAGTTTATCCCTGTAACATCAATCAATATATATCTTGAATCAAATATTCATCTTTGCACTACAGGCCAAAAATATTCATCAGTTGATCATGTTCATCTCAACACCTGTTCATCTTTGCACTATAAGCCAAATGTATTCATCATTTAATCGTTCATGTTTGCACTACAGGCCAAAGATATTCCGTTATATCACCATTTAGGACTGAGAATGATAAAAATATTTTAAAGAAAACGAATCTAGTGAGATAAAAGGACAAAGATTAGGGATTCGTACTTTAGTTTATCCAAGTTCAAAAATACTCCATAATAATCAATTGTGGAGCAAAATTTAAGAATAAAGATCAAAACATGGATTTAATTTCAAGAGTAAGATTCATAAATCAATGATAATTAAGTCAAAAAATGAAACCAAATTTTGTTGTGAATAGTAACTCATGAATAGTAACCCCGACACAAAAAGGTAGAAATTTTACGAGAAAAATCTTATTTTGTGAATAGTACTCGTGAATAGTACCGTATTCATGAATAGTGCCGTATACGTGAATAGTACCGTATACGTGAATAGTAACCTCGACATGAAAAGGTAAAATTTTCATAATAAAATTCTTACTGATATTCTGGTATAATGATATTGAAAGAAATAATATTATTTACGAAAAAAATAACATCCCTTACCTCAAAAGGACAGTACTTCTGACTGAAATATTGGATATAACGCTGAAGGAAACTTGCACCGTATAGAAACACTCAAAGTATTGAAATACTCACAAAAATACGCTCGATAATATAGAGAGAAAAACTTCAGTTTCTGGTGTGATTTTCAATTCTAACCTAAGCACCCTATTTATAGGAAAATGCTTAGAACATCAAAGTAGAAAGTTTAATAAAATAATATTATTTATTAAAATTTCCTACCCACATTAGATTTCAGCATCTATCACATGCAAAAGGACAATTGCGCGGCCCACTAACATGAAAAACATGTTTTTAGCATTTTTTGAAATAAAATCAATTCACACCCAATATTTCGAAACTTCAATAATTCATAATAAATAGCCCATTTAGCATAAAAATTCGAATCTTATATCCATTCCATAGGAAATTGAATTCTCTACAATTTTATAGCTTTAATTTTTTCCAAATTCTAAACAGAAATTGACCGAAATCCACATACGGACGATTTTGCTGACTATAATCAAATTTCAGTCAAAAATGGGGTCCACCAACATGTTTAACATGTTTTTAGTATTTATTGTAACAAAAATACTCTTCCTCCTTATTTATTCATATATCACACATTCATTATAAAAATATCACTATTATTATATTATTGTAATATAATAATATATTTAAATGAATTATTTATCAGAAAAGATAAAATATCAATTTTTAACAATTGTCACTTTTTTAAAAATTCCTCCATTTATATCCACATAAAATAAATATGTTTCTTATCATATATGTCAATAATTAATTATTCACAAATAATATTACAGAATAACAATAATGACAATCAGGTCATTCCTAGGAAAGAGGGGGCTTTCCAATAAGGATTTCTCCTTACTGGCGTGC
Source organism: Panax japonicus (assembly GCA_020205505.1). NCBI lineage: Eukaryota > Viridiplantae > Streptophyta > Magnoliopsida > Apiales > Araliaceae > Panax > Panax japonicus. The sequence goes on from CM035092.1 coordinate 65,251,826, forward strand.
AATTAGGTGACCAAACCTCTCCTTAGACAGAACTTCCTTAGACATTGCCAATAATGCTATCTAATAATATTATTCAAATAATATGAATTATTGATCTGATAATGAGAAATACTGTGCAGTGACAATTATTAAAACAACAATAATATAAATATCAATGTAGCAATTATTGAATCAAAAAAATAAAATATTGATCAGTAATTACTGTAACAATTATTGAGTAGTGCCTTCCTACGTAAGAATCAATAATTCAAAAATACTATGCAATATCACGTGCTACTGATCAACCACGCGTATTACTGTATTTTAACCATCGGGTATTCCAACAGTATTAACGGTAACCATAACGCCGTTATTTATAAAAATTCAAACTTGTCGTTTTCTTCATCCAATCGCTTTCCGTTATGGGTGTAGGGATTCGACACATAAAACGCAGTGGAAATAGAATAATTCAAAGCAATTTTCGAAACCGAAAAATAGGATCCATGCGAAACAGAAATTAATCCAGCGGTTTAGAAATTATACCGATTATTTTTGTTGAATCGATGCGGTCGAATCTCCAACGCAATTCAAACGGACTGCGACTCTACGGTATCCACACGAACGCTTCGCACGAATCGTCCTACGATCTGCAGAAGAAGGAATTGCGGTACTAGCCACCAAAAGGAATGAATTTTCTGTTTTTTTCTAGTCTCTCTCAAAGAACGGCTAGGGTTTTTGTTTTTGATTAAGATGTAACCCTAAGTAGCTGCTATATATCATATATATAGTAGTTAAAAGGAATTAATCAAATCAAAACCTAATTTCATAAAATCCGAATTATATATATATATATATATCTTAATTAAGTTTTAATTAATATACATATATATATATATGCAAATTGTCCTTTTAATTTAAATTCGTGATTTAAATAATATTAATCATATTAATATATTTAAATCCTTATAATTTAAATTAATTCCCTTTTAATAACGTTCTATGTGTGTGACCCTATAGGTTATTATTACGTTGGCAATAATTTTAAAATCATATTATAAAATTATAAACAGTGAGCGGTATCTAGTAATGCATCACTGCTACCCAAGCAATAACAAGTTCGATGATTCGATACAACCTTTTTGTGACCAATGTTTCAATGTAATTTAATCCTTTTAACCTTAATATCCTAGATTAAACTCGAGTCATGGAATGTATCATACTCTTCATAATTTAATCTGAGTTTTCTTGATCAATGAGTAGACTATATGAAACAAATCACTATTTGAGCATGGCCATGCATTTCATAGTCCTAATCAATCAAAAGGCCTATGGATATCACCCCTAATAAATAGGAGGGTTAAATTCCATCTATATCACTCATATTCCTCACACGATTCATGATGTACCCAATAATCACCTTTATAGTCCACCCTATTAAAGGTGACATTTGATGATATCAAAGTATATAAATTCTCGTGTAGTAATATAGTGATTTCAGGTCGAAAGACCATTACATCATTGTCACTATGAGAATTTCTAATGACACTTCGCATAATGCTCCACATTGAATTCTCATGGTGGATCTGTCCAGTACATCGTTCTCTAACATGTACCTATACATTGACTTAATATCTCATATATTTATGACCAATGAGATTTAGTCATCAGTCAATCCACATACTAGTCTCAATACATCATTGTTGTCCCATCAACAATGATACTCAACTAGGGACATTTAAGAACAATGATACTAATTATAATTATATAATCTCATGTTCAAGTCACATACTTGAAACTATATAATTTGTATCACTATTCTAAGGATTTTTTTTATTATGTTAACATTTATATAACACAGTAAATAAAACCATAATAAAATCATTCATTTATTCAATCAAATATAATATCAAAACGTTAAGTAATTATATCAAATAATTGGCCTCTAGGGCATAAACTCTAACAATGGGGCCCACACAAGGCTGCGCCGTCGTACAAATATTCCTCGACAGTAAGAATATTCCACGACCAAATGAATATTCCCCGACAACAATGAATATTTTATAACCACTTGCTTATTTGAAATATTTGCGCATTTTATCTATAACTAACCACATTAATCAAATCAACCCTTACTATTTCAAAATAATAAATAGAGGAAGTTCTATTTTATTAAAAAAAAATTAGGATCTTACAACCTCCCCTCCTTATGAAATTTCATCCTCGAAATTGACGTACGTACTTGGTATTTCGAAAAGGTGAGGATACCTCGCTTTCATTTCTGATTCCAACTCCTAGGTCATTTCTTCAATAGCATGGTTCCTCCACAAAACCTTAACTTGCGGTATAACCTTTGTGCGTAGGACATGCTCCTTCCTATCCAAGATCTTAACAGGTACCTCCTCGTACGTTAAATCTTTGGCTATCTCGTCTGGTTCTAACTCAATAATGTGGTTTGGTTCGTCCATATATTTACGTAACATTGATACGTGAAAAATGATATGAATACGCGACATACTTGGCGGTAAATCGAGTCTATAGGCCACAGTTCCTACTCGATCAAGGATTTCAAATGGACTAATAAATTGAAGGTTGAGATTTCTTCTCTTCATCGACTCTTACTTCTAGAATAACGCCTTCTTGCACCTTCTTCTTTATATTCATCAGCTACGGTATGTAGCTTGAGCAGTTTTAACTTTATCGATTAAAGTCGATTCTACTCGTATATCATCATGTGGGTCCCTAGAGTCTTTAACTCTATCTCTATCATTTGTAAGTCATACAAAATGGGTCTTTGTGTTCGATAATATCGCACTTGTACCCGCATACGATCTTCTACTCAACACGTCAGCTACCACGTTCACTTTTCCAGGATGGTATGGTAATAACAGGTGCCGAAATGAGTCTCCTCTTGAGTTATTGGAAGTCTTTATCACATTCCTCGCTCCATTCGAATTTTGTATCTTTTCGAGTCAGTTGAGTTCATGGAGTAGCGATTTAAGAAAATCCTTTCATGAATCTCCGATAATAACCAGCTAAGCCTAGAAAGCTACGTATTTCGAATACTGACTTAGGTTGCTCTCAACTCTGACTCATATCCCAATCTTAGATAGCACATCACATGGCACCTATCAATTTACCACTGCACGAATATGACATCCTCTACGGAGAGTCTGGCTTCGGTGCATTCTACAAAGGAAGTCACTAGATAGAGGCTAGGGAACCAACTTCTGTAGTTGGGTTTTTAACTCCTGAAGTTTAATAGGAGCCATTCGATATGAGATTTTTGAAATGGGTTTTGTACCGGGTTCAAAGTCGATACAAAATTTAATATCACGCTCTGGAGGTAGGCTAGGAAGTTCTTCAGAAAATATGTCAAGAAATTCACTAACAGAAATATCATTCAAATCTAACGTATTTTTGTTTAAATCCATGAAATGGGCTAAGAAAGCTTGACATCCGTTCTTTAATAAACTAATGGCTTTATAGTTTGATATGACAGTGATTGACTTTAGTGGTTTGGTTGCTTGAATTTGCATAACAGGTTGGTTAGGAATATGAAAACTAACAACCTTATGAAAATAATCAATTTTGGCATGATGAGTAGTAAACCAATCAATCCCTAAAATCACATCAAAAGCAAGTATCTTTAAAGAGATAAGATCCACAGGTAATGTGATGGTGCTAACTTGGATCAAGCAAGATTTATAAATAGTGGATGTAACAAAAGTTTCTCTTAACTGAGTTTCAACAGATAAGTCAAAGTCTAAGTTCTTAGGAGTCAAGTTCAAACGTTGAGCACAAGCAAGAGAGATAAAAGAATGGGTAGAACCTGTATCTAATAAGGTATAAACTTCCCAAGAATTTATAATTAACTAACTTATGCTAACTTCGTTCAGGTTACTCGCTTTTTGAGAAGTCACAAAAAACGCTTTTCCAGGAACCGCTGACTTTGAATTATCCAGGACAGCCTTTGGAGTCACCATCCCCGTTGGACTTGGTTTTGATACAGGACAATCTTGAGCTATATGACCGTATTTTCCACAACTAAAACATACCTTGGAAGGCATCTGTAGCATCTAACTGGCAGACTTTCTCCTCCCCTAGAATTTGTTGCTGGTGTTGGTGTCGATGTCTTCCTGTCATTGTTGAATCTTCTCTTTTTGAAATTTCCACTTGACTCACCTTTCCTATTATCTTGGCCATGATTACCACCGAAGTGGTTACCATTTTTGGCATGGTAATTTCCTCCATGATAATTATTATTGCCCCGATGGCTGTTGCCACCGGTACGATTATTATCGTGTTGTTGGTCACCCGGTTAAACAAACTCATTATCTCGCTCTAATAATTTAGCCTTGTTCACAACATCTGAATATAGAGAAAATTTGTGAGAAATGCGGTATTGACGAATTTCGAGTTTCAAACCTCTCAAAAACATTCGCGTCATACGTTCCTCATTATCTACTAAATGAGGTGCAAACCTGGATAACTCCGCGAACTTAGCTTCGTACTGGGAAACAATCATGTTGTTCTATTCTAGTCTGATAAACTCTACCTCCATCATATGATGAATACTTTCAGGAAAGTACTTGTCATTGAATAGTTTCTGAAATGCTTCCCAAGACATATTAAGTGCAGCAGGCTGGGAAAGCTTCACGGATTCCCACCAGTAATCTGAATCACCACGGAACATAAAGGTAGTGAATGGAACCTTTTGTTCTTCCGTGAATCCCAAGACATAAAATATCTTGGTAATTTGCTTAACCCACGTTTCTCCCTTGATCGGATCTGGCTTTCCCAAAAACTCCAGCGGTCCCAACTCCTTGAATTGCTTAGCAGTGACCAATTGTGAGTTGCCATTGTTTCTACTTACATTTTGACCAGGAATCTCTCTCGTCTGGTTTTGCATGAACCGCAAAAGCTTCAAAACATCTCATCGTTCATCGTTTGATCAGTGGTATTATTTACGGGAGGAACATTGTCGTCCTGTTGCACGATCTTCTGGTTGGTGATTAAAGGTGTCTCCACAGTCTCATTCATTCCATTGTTAACATTTTCAACTGCCATTTTTAAATACTGCCACAAAACAAGGGTTAATTAAAGAAATAGAAATGACACATAATCTCTCTATATTCTGACCGACCAACAAATAAGCTTAGGTATGACACACTAGCGAAGGATTTACTCGTTTTCTTCATCCAATCACTTTCCGTTATGGGGCCCACACAAGGTTGCGCCTTCATACGAATATTCCCCGACAGCAAGAATATTCCAAGACAAAACAAATATTCCCCGACAATAATGAATATTTTATAACCACTTGCTTATTTGAAATATTTGCGCATTTTACCCATAACTAACCACATTAATCAAATCAACCCTTACTATTTCAAAATAATAAATAAAAGAAATTCAATTTCATTTATAATAAGTTGGGGTCTTACAACCTCCACTCCTTATGAAATTTTGTCCTCGAAATTGACGTACGTACCTGGTGTTTTGAAAAGGTGAGTATACCTCGCTTTTATTTCCGTTTCCAACTCCCAGGTCATTTCCTCTATAGCATGGTTCCTCCACAAAACTTTGACTTGTGGTATAACCTTTGTGCGTAGGACATGCTCCTTCCTAATCAAGATCTTGACAGGTACCTCTTCGTACGTTAAGTCTTCGGCTATCTCGTCTGGTTCTAACTCAATAACGTGGTTCGGGTCTTTCACATATTTATGAAGCACAGATATGTTAAAAATATTATGAACAAGAGATATACTTGGAGGTAATGCGAGTCTATATGCCATATTTTCTACTCTGTTAAGAATCTGAAATGGACCAATAAATCGTGGATTGAGCTTTCCTCTTCTCCCAAATCTTGTAACTCCCTTCTATGGAGCAACACACAATAATACATGATCCCCAATACTAAATTCCACGTCCTTTCGATGAAGATCCGCATAACTCTTTTGTCGATCTTGTGCCGTTTGTATACGTTATCGAATCATTTGGATCTTTTATGTAGTAATATGTACCAACTCTGGTCCCAACAATGTTACTTTACCCACCTCATCCCAACATACTGGGGAGCGACACTTACGACCATATAATACTTCGAATGGAGCCACACCTATACTTGCCTGATAACTATTGTTGTAGGAGAATTCCACCAATGGTAAATACTTATCCCAACTCTCTTTGAAGTCTAGGACACAGAGTCTTAATAGATCTTCAAGAGTTTGAATAGTCCTCTCTGATTATCCGTCCATTTGAGGATGGTATGCCGAACTGAATCGTAAATTCATCCCCATAGCTTTTTGTAAGCTAATCCAAAATCGTGAAGTGAATCTTAGGTCACGATCCGAAACAATGGATACTGGTATGCCATGCAATCTCACAATCTCATTTAAATACATACGAGCAAGACGTTCAAGGGAATAAGTCTCCCGTATCGGCAAGAAATGAGCAGACTTGGTTAATCTATCAACAATAACCCAAATAACATTTATGCCTTGAGAAACCGTGGGAAGACCCGTAACGAAATCCATGGTAATGTGTTCACACTTCTATTTCAAAATCTCAAGTGGTTGCAATGGACCCTTAGGCACTTGTTGTTCCGCCTTTACACGTTGACAAGTTAAACACCTCGAGATAAACTTTGCAATCTCTCTCTTCATATTATTCCACCAAAATGTATGTCGAAGATCACGATACATTTTGGTACTTCTAGGATGGATTGCAAACGGTATATTGTGTACCTCCATCATGATCTTGTATTTCAAATCAGAATCGTTAGGAAAATAAAGTCTGGAGTGGACTCGAAGTATTCCTTCTTCATCGATTCTTGCGTCTAGAATAGCACATTCTTGTACTTTCTTCTTCATACACATCAGCTCCGGGTTTGTGGCTTGAACAACTTTAACTTTTTTGATTAAAGTTGGTTCTATGTGTATACTTGAAATCATCGCATGGGTCCCCGGAGTCTTGAATTCTATCTTCATCTTTTGTAAATCACACAAAATGGGCCTTTGTGTTGACAACATCGCACTCGTTCCCGCATATGATCTTCTACTCAACGCGTCAGCTACTACGTTCGCTTTTCCAAGATGGTATTGAATGGTGTGGTCGTAGTCTTTTAACAGCTCGAGCCAACGTCGTTGCCGCATGTTGAGTTCCTTTTGGGTGAAGATATGTTTAAGGCTTTTATGGTTTAAATATATCTCCACTTTATCCCCATATAGATAATGCCTCTAGATCTTTAGCGCGAAAATGACTGTTGCCAACTCTAGATCATGAGTAGGATAATTTCTCTCATATTCTTTAAGTTATCGCGATGCATAGGCTATGACTTTCCCATATTGCATGAGAACACATCCTAACCCTTTGCCCGAAGCATCGCTGTAGATAACAAATCCATCCAAACCAGATGGTATTGTCAAAACAGGTGTCAAAATGAGTCTCCTCTTGAACTCTTGAAAACTCTTTTTGCATTCCTCGCTCCATACGAATTTTGTATCCTTCCAAGTCAACTGAGTTAACGGAGTAGCGATTCGAGAAAACCCTTCTACAAATCTTCGATAATAACCAGCTAAGCCCAGAAATCTACGAACTTCGGTCACCGTCTTCGGTTGCTCCCAACTTTGTATTGCTTCAATCTTTGTCGGGTCAATAAATACTCCATGTTTTAACACCACGTGCCCAAGAATGCTACTTCCTCAAGATAAAACTCGCATTTCTTTAACTTAGCATAAAGCTTGTTTTCACGAAGCCTTTAGAGTACCAGCTTCAAATGGTGCTCATGATCTTCACGGCTTTTGGAATATATGAGGATGTCATCAATAAAGACAACAACGAACTGATCTAAATATTCCTTGAATACTCGGTTCATCATATCCATGAAAGTCGCAGGAGCATTAGTCAATCTAAAAGACATGACTAAGAATTCATAATGCCCGTACCGAGTTCTAAAGGAAGTCTTTGGAATAACCTCAGTTCTAATCTTCAGTTGATGATATACAGAACAAAGATCGATCTTTGAAAAGAATTGTGCTCCTTGTAACTGGTCAAATAGGTCATCAATGCGAAGTAGCGGATACCTATTCTTGATAGTGACATGGTTCAATTCTCGGTAGTTAATACAAAGTCGCATGCTCCCGTCTTTCTTCTTTACGAATAAAACAGGAGCACCCCAAGGAGATGTACTAGGACTAATGAAACCGATGTCCAACAACTCCTGTAGTTGGACCTTTAACTCCAGAAGTTTAATAGGAGCCATTCTATATGGGGTTTTAGAAATGGGCTTTGTACCAGGTTCATGATCAATAAAGAATTCAACTTCACCCTTTGGGGGTAGACCGAGAAGTTCTTCAGGAAATACGTCAGGAAATTTACTAACAATAGGAATATTATTCAAATCTGACGTGTCTTTATTCAAATCCATAACATGGGCTAAGAAAGCTTGACATCCGTTTTTCAATAAATGAATAGCTTTATGACTTGATATGACAGTGATTGATTTTAGTGGTTTAGTTGCTTGAATTCGTACAACAGGTTGGTTAGGAATATGAAAACTAACAACCTTACGAAAATAATAAATTTTGGCATGATGAGTAGTTAACCAATCAATCCCTAAAATCACATCAAAATCAAGTATCTTTAAAGAGATAAGGTCAACAGGTGATGTGATGGTGCCAACTTGGATCAAATAAGATCTATAAACAGTGGATGTAATGAAAGTTTCTCCTAATGGAGTCTCCACAGATAAATTAAAGTCTATTTTCTCCGAAGTCAAGTTTAAACGTTGAGCACAAGCAAGAGAGATAAATGAATGGGTAGCACTCGTATCTAGTAAGGTATAAACTTAGCAAGAATTTATGATTAGCTTACCCGTGATCACCTCGTGTGGGTTCCTCCCATTTTGACCAGTCACAACAAATGCTATTCCAGGAACTGTTGACTTTGACTTTTCTGGGACAGCCTTTTGAGTCACCATCCCCGCTGGACTTGGTTTCACTACCATACAATCTCGAGCGATATTTCCTTCCTTTCCACAATTATAGCATACCTTGAACTGTTGTGGATAGTTTGGGCTGATATGTCCCTCTTTTCTGCATTTATAGCATACGACTGGTAGTCGTTCTCCTCCCTTAGAACCAGTTGCTACTGGTGCTGACGTCTTCACATCGTCTTCACATTGTCTTCACATTTTCATTGTTGAATCTCCTCTTTTTAAAATCTCCCCCCGACTCGCTTCTTCTATTTTCATGGCCATTATTACCACCAAAGTGGTTACCGCTTTTGTCCGTATTTTTCTTTCCCCACTGGTTATCGTTGCTCCGATGACTGCTATCACCGGTATGACCCTGGTTGTGATCCCTCGGTTGAACGTACTCGTTATCTCGCTTTAATAATTGAGCCATATTGACAACATCTAAATATAGAGAAAATTTATGAGAAATGAGATACTGGCATATGTCGGGTTTCAAACCTCTCAAAAGCATCCGCGTCATACGTTCCTCATTCTCCACCTAATGAGCTGCAAACCTGGATAACTCTGCAAACTTCGCCTCGTACTGGGACACCGTCATATTGTTTTATTTCAATCTAATAAACTCCACTTCCTTCATATGACGGATACTTTCAGGAAAGTACTTGTCATTGAATAATTTCTGAAACGTCTCCCAAGACATGCTGAGTGCGGCTGGATGGGTACGCTTCACAGATTCCCACCAGTAATCTGCCTCATTACGGAACATAAAGGTGGCGAATGGAACCTTCTGTTCCTCCGTGCATCCCAAGACATCGAATATCTTGGTGATTTGCTTGACCCACGTCTCCGCCTTAATGGGATCCGGCTTTCCAAGAATTCTGGCGGTCCCAATTCTTTTGAACTGCTTGGCTGTGACAAACCGTGAATTGCTATCATTTCCTCCTGTATTTTGAACACGAGTCTCCCTCGTCTGATTTTGCATGAACTGTAAAAAGCTTCTAAACATTCCGTCGTTCATCGTCTGATCAGTGGTGTTTTTTACAGGAGGAACATTGCTAGCCTGATGCACGTTTTCCTTATTGGTGGGTAAAGGTGTCTCCACGGTCTCATTTGCTCCACTGTTAACATTCTCGGTTGCCATTCTCAAATACTACCATAAGACAAGGGTTAATTAAAGAAATTAACATATCGCATAATATCCCTATATTCTGACCAACCAACAAATAAGCTTAGGTAGGACACATTAGCGAACGATTTACTCGTCTCTCCCCTCCTAGTTCTATTCCCCGATCTCCGTCAGAGATCATATCCCTAAGCTCTGATACCAACTGTGATGCCCCAAAATAGGTATACAACACCCATTCCGAGTCGCCAAATACATGGTACAGAAACAACTACAACTTTATTAATATAATTGTCGTACAAAATACGACAACACATAAACTATAAGTTTAAATAAAAATATTGTCATCTAGACAATATCTACACTCAAATAAGTCCTCATTATAATTATTGATACACTATTTTACAAAATAGTGAGGACTACTAAGACAACTTCATGAACCATCATTCCATACCCCGACTAGTACTCGCTACATTCTCGCTTCCTGAGAAGAAAAATGGAACAAAAAGGAAAAAGGTGAGCTCAACTAGCCCAGTAAAGAATATTATGACTAAGATAATAGAGAAAAAATTATCGTTAGTCATCAATAGGGAAAAATCTGATAGAATACAATATACAACAAGTTTTAAATCAATATTCGCAGCGGAAATAATAATTCATAGAAGAGTTACGTAGAGAATGAAATCTACTATTATCTATGAATTTAAAAGTCCATCATCAATTTTTTATCACTGTAACATCAATCAAAATACATCTTGAATAAAATATTCATCTTTGTACTACAGGCCAAAGATATTCATCAGTTGGTCATGTTCATCTCAACACCTGTACATCTTTGCATTACGGGCCAAAGATATTCATCAGAAAATCATTCTTCTTTGCACTATAGGCCAAAGATATTCAATAAAATCATCATTTAGGACTGAGGATGATGAAAAATATTTTAAAGAAAACGAATCCAGTGAAACAAAAGAATAAATATTAAGGATTCGTATTTCGATTTATCCATGTCCAAAAATACCTCATAAATAACCATAGTGGAGTAAAATTCAAGAATAATCAAAACATGGATACAATCAAAGCTAGTATTCATAATAGATATTTTGGACAAAAACAAAAATTTAATTTTTCTGTGAATAGTGTCATATTCGTGAATAGTGCCTTATACATGAATAGTGACGTATACGTGAATAGTGTCGTATACGTGAATAGTAACCCCGACACTAAAAGACAAGAATTTCACAAGAAAAATCTTACCAATATTTCGGCATAATGATATTGAAAGAAATAATATCAATTATAAAAAAAATAACATCTTTACCTTGAAAAGACAGTACTTCTAACTGGAATACTAGATATAGTGCAGAAGGGAACTTGCACCGTATAGCAACACTCAAAGTATCAAAATACTCACAAGAATACGCTCGATAATATAAAGAGAGAAAACTTTAGTTCATGGTGTGATTTTCAATTCTAACCTAAGCAACCTATTTATAGGAAAATGCTTAGAACACCAAAGCATAAAATTTAATATAATATTAATATAAATAAAAAAATTTCACGCCCACCTAAGACCAACTGAATTCAGCTCATTTTACATACTAGTGGGGCCCACCAACTTGTTAAAAATGTTTTTCTTGTAAAAATTATTTAATACTTCAAAAATCAATTATTTTGGAACTTCATAACTTCAATAATTCATAATAAATAGCCTTTTTATCAGAAAAATTCAAATTTTATGTCCATTCCATAGGAAATTTAATTCTCTTCAACTTTATAGAAGAAAAATTTTCCAAATTCCAAACAGAAATTGATCGAAATTCACAAAAGGATGATTTTACATGCTATAATCAAATTTCTGTCAAGAAATGGGGTCCACAAACATGAAAAACACGTTTTAAATATTTTTAGTAACAAAAATACTCTTTCTCCTCATTTATTCATATATCACACATTAATTATAAAAATATTACCATTATTATATTATTAAAATATAATAATATATTTCAATGAATTATTTTATCAGAAAAAGATAAAATAACAATTTACAACAATTGTCACATTAAAAAAAATGTCTCCATCTATATCCACATAAAATAATATTTTCCTTATCATATAAATCAATAATTAATTATTCACAAATAATATTACAGAATCACAATATCGACAACCAGGCCATTCCCAGGAAAGAGGGGGCTTTTCAATAAGGATTTCTCCTTACTAGCGCGCAATTAGGTGACCAAACCTCTCCTTAGACAGAACTTTCTAGACATTACCAATAATGTTATCTAATAATATTATTCAAATAATATGAATTATTGCTCCGATAATAGAAAATACTGTGTAGTGACAATTATTAAAACAATAATAATATAAAACATCAACGTAGCAATTATTGAATCAATAAAATAAAACATTGAACAGTAATTACTGTAACAATTATTGAGTAGTGCCTTCTTACGTAAGAATCAATAATTGGTGCAATACCTTGTGCTACTGTGTTTTAACCACCGAGTATTTCAACAGTATTAACGATAACAACTACGTCGTTATTTATAAACAACTTATACTTGTCGTTTTCTTCATCCAATCGTTTTTCGTTATGGGGCCCACACAAGGTTGCGCCGTCGTACGAATATTCCCCGACAGCAAGAATATTCCAAGACCAAATAAATATTCTCCGACAATAATGAATATTTTATAACCACTTGCTTATTTAAAATATTTGGGCATTTTACTCATAACTAACCACATTAATCAAATCAACCCTCACTATTTCAAATTAATAAATAAAGGAAATTCAATTTTATTTAAAATAAGTCGGGGTCTTTCAACTTTGCTAGAAACGATTCGGACGACGACCACCTGATCATGGAAGCGTGCCATGGAGTCCATCATCAACCCTTCTTCACTCACACCTATTAACACAAGCTTCCTCAAATTCAAATACTTTACAGCAAGAACTCGAATTCTCCTTGTCAAGAATATGCATGTGAATATAATTCTTTATTTATATAATTTAATGACGAAGATGATGAAGTTAATGAATAATATGCAAATATGGAAAAAGATGTAAAGTCCTTAATAGATGATAGAATATATGGACAAAGACTTAGATTGAAATGATCAAATATGTTAGGTTGATCTAATATGAATAAATAGTTTTGTAAAAGTCCTTCAAAAGATCATGATGTACAAGGACTATGAATAGAAAGATCAAACTTGTTAGGTTGATCTTATAAAGTGTAATAGATAGACATGTCTGATCGAAGAGCACTGCATCAGTCACTATAGTATGCCAAGAAAGTAAGGCAGAATCGTAGTCTATCGAAGCAGAATTATAGACTATACTCAGAATTGCAGAAGCTGTCTGCCGAGCGTTTGTCGAGCTAAAATAAGAATCATAGGCTTCACTCGAAATTGTGAAGTCTACAAGTCGTCACCAATTAGAATTGAAGTCGGCCAAGTGTTTACATAGCTAAGGCATAATTGTAGAGCACTCTACGATTCTCAACAGATGAGTAATCTTGAAGTGTATGCATATATCTCAATCCTCTGGTAAGAGCAGTCATGTTTCAGAATGCAGTCTACTTGAAGAATATCAGAAAGCATTCTCTGAATGACCTGTAAGCAAATAGAAGATCAAAGCACCAAGTCTATTAGCGAGGCTGATTAAGAAGTGAAAAGTCATTCAAATGGAGTCTCCTACAAGTGCTCATCAGAAGACAACGATCGTAGTGTTGGCTACAACGATCGTAGTGTCTACAAATTAGCAGCAGAGTCTAATAAAGCACCTAAAGAGACAAGGGTAAACATACAGAGGACAAACGAAGAGGATTGTCTATGCTCAGCCTCACCATAAAGAATGATTAAGAGATCAAATGGCAGAAAGATAAGGAAGTTGAGCATGACTAATCAAAAGAGACATACAGTCCAAATGACTAAAGCAGTCAGCCAATTTATTAGTTCTTGAAGCAAGGCAAGACAAGCATGATCGTAGAATATACTGCAAGAGAAAAGTACAAGATGGTACAACATTGTCAAATCATAGAGCTCTCTAGAAACGGAAGAGATATCAAGTCAAGTCACCCTACGATTTTCACAGACAAACTACGACCAAGTACATAGACGTTAGCACCAAAATCGTAGAGTTCATTTATGTGATATTAACACTTATCAATGTTTAACAATGAAGACCAATATCTAAATGTTGCTAATTGAAGATCTCGATGCACTCACCAACATCCTTGGTCTAAATCGCGGAAAGAGATGAAAATAAAGAGGTGACTACCAACTAGTCTGCTGAAAGTGACATTTCAGAGGTGTTAGGTGAAAGAGTGGACTGCTGTGTTAGGCAAGTCAAAAAGGAGCTATCACATCAACCAGCATGTTTACATCAAAGATCTCAGAATATTTGAAGCTTTTCAAGAAGCTCTCAACGGCTATATTCCAATGGGAAGATAATGGATGAACCTATAAAAAAGTGAAGCATACTTAATATAAGTCTTACAGTGACAAAGCTTCACTTAATACAAAGGATTACGACAATGAAGTGGCATCTGTATTGAGAGCTAGGAAGGCTAAGAAGATAACAACTAGAGTGGCAGATCAGAAAGCAGAATACTTGAGCCACTCTATGTTTCACCATGAACACACTGAGCTGAAGAGAAAAAGATACAGAGCCAAATCTGTACACAAGACAACTATTGTTCAAGGACTGCTAAGTACCCAAAGAAGTTAAGCCGATATGCAAAGACTTAGCATTACCTTAACGGTGATAATGTGCAATGCTGAAAATCAGATAAAGACAAGCATCAACACCAAAGAACAACAACACCAAGGGATGAGTCAGACTGCTAAGTACCAATATGATGTCAAGTTGAACGTACATCTTAGCACTCCATTAGATGTGATCAAATACCAATGTTGAATGCCATACGATCACAAGGAGCTTCTAAGTACTAGAAGATGAACAAGTTAAATGTCATCTTAGCAACTAAACAACAACAACAAACAACCATCCAAACATCCAGGGCCTGAGTGGTCCTTGTCTTTGTGACTAAACCAAATTCAAGTTTGTTGGGCTTGCTGAGTACTAGAGGGTACAAGAGATTATAAGTCTGTTGGGCTTAGTCTACAGTTTCCAAGTCTGCTGCGCTTGAAGAGTTCTTAGTGAACTAGAGTTTCTAAGTCTGATGTGCTTGAAGAGTTCTTAGTGAACTAGAGTTCCAAGGCCTGTTGGTACTTGAAGGAATTTTAGTGATTTGAAGTTGATCAAATCCTTAGTGGAATCCCTACTTGTTGAAGCATAAAAGTAGATTAAGAGCATTTAGTCTCTGAACTACTTAAAACCTTTGGTGTCATTTACTTTATGTCATTTACATTCAATACTATAGCTGATATATCTGCTTGCAACTAACTCAATATTAGAACTTTGTTTAATGTTATTTCCTTGAAGGGGTTTGTAATCTATTCCGCTATGCATGAATTGATTCTACAATAAATTATCTATTAATCACTTAGCAAGTAAAGAAAAAGAAAAAAGTTTTATATGATCTATTCAACCCCCTTCTAGATCTCTTATGCCTCCGAGAACTAACACTCCTAATCAATCAAACTTGAATCTAACAAATCGTATTTCCTAATATACCCAACCTTTGAAACACCCAAATTTAAGTGGATCAATACAAACCTATGACTTAACAAGATCCATTAATTACGCAACGATTTAATACAAGCTTAACAAGATCAACATCAGTTAAATTAAGGGAAACGATAAATCAACTAACCCAACTCAAGAAATTCCCAATCCAATAGCTTAAGAGAGTAAAGTAACCTGTTATTGAGTTTCTCTCAACGCTTGTAAACTAGTGAGTTCGGGATTTGTTTAGATTCCGGTAACTTAGAGAGAATAATACATAAAATCGGGTTGGACAATAAGGAAGTATAATCTAGTCCATAACCAACATTAATTTCTAGATTTTTCAATTGGGTTTCATCAAAATCAGTAGGGGGAGTTCTTGAAGTGGAGGGAGAATGAAGGCACATTTTGAGAACAACATGCTTTAGAGCTTCTTGTTAGTCTTTTAAAACGAAGTTTGGCAAGCTCTGACGCTTCTTCAATGGTCGTAACTGACTGTTCCTTAGCACCAAGATGGCATTGAATTAGGTCTAGGTTTAGGGTTTCATTTGATGCTCAATAAAGGTTTATTGGGCATATAAATCCTCTATTTTCTCTCTTTCTAAAATTCAACAAAACAACAACAAAAGTTTGATTGATGATTTTTTGGGGGTTTTCATATTGGGGTTTGTTTGATTGAAGATTGCGGCAGTAATGGTGGTTCGAGCGGGGAGTTGAGGCAAAATTAGAGAATTTGGGGCATGAGGTTTACGGCAACAATGGTGGTGGTTCTGTAGTGGGGAAAAGGTTTGTGGGGTTGGTGGAATTGGAGAATTGAGAGAAAATGAAAGAAAGAGAGGGGAAGGTTTAAGATTCTTTTGTTGGGATTGATTGGATTTCTTTGGAGTTTCAATCATGAATGATGTCGTCGAGTTCACAGAGGAGGTGGCAGTCGGTAAGAGAGACAAAGAGGAAACGCCGTCGGGAAGAGAGCAGAAATAGTTTCAAGTGTTTTAATCATTTGATATATTAGAGAAAGAGTTGTACACGTTAACAAATCTTGTTAAGTACGAGTCAGCCACATCAGAGATGATTTGACACTCGTTTGTCTAGCTGAATTTTATTAATAGAAATGAAGCAGGAGAACTGTGTTTTATAACATCAATGACACTTTTGGAAAAAAAAATTATGGGCTAATTGGGATTTCGGCCAAAACTTGGGGACAAATTTGTACTTTTGCCCAGAGTTTAATGTAGTGGAACACTGAAGTGTAGGTGTTCCTTTTATGTGCCACGTATTTTTCTTGTTTTTATTTATTTTCCCCCTTTTTAAAGTTCAGTATAAATAATTCTTATTTAAAAAATAATGGCCCATATAAATCAAAATTAAGTTGGATGATATTTTTCTTACTCAATAAATAATAAACTTCAATCAAAAACCCCCATCATGTTTTTCTTAGTTTTTTTACTCTCTTCCTTTTTTTCTTATTTCTTGTGTAAACCTACATATATGGTAATCATCCTATTAGAAAAATAATTCTCCATAAACAAAATAAAATAAAATCAAGTTTGAGCAATATTTTTAAACTCATTAAATAAAATAAAGTTGGTATAATATTAGAATGGTATAAAATAATATTTTTTGAGAATTAAATCCACTTTTTATTTATTATTATTACTATTATCCGATGGCACACGAGATGCAGGTATAAAATATGTGGAATAAAATAAAGTTTTAATAAAATTTAGAAGACAAAATAAAAAAAATGAAAAAAGATTGATAAAAAAATAAAACAACAATATAATTAAATTTGTAAGATCAAAAGGAAAAAAATAATGACAAATTTACCATGTTTGCGGCTCAAGGGAGTCACTTTGTAGTAAGAAATAAAGTCTTTGACGCAAGAATCACTAAAATATATGACCTTATTGTTGTAAAACTTTAGCAAAAGTGTATAAAGATACTCTTATAATTGCTGCATAAATTTAGAGAGAATAAGCAAGAGAAAAAAGAGAGAGAAATCCTTCAGAGGAAATTCTTCAAAGAAGTTTCTTCCTTTTATTTCATTCAGTAGGATTTCCTTTTATAGGCAAAACTTAGAAGAAGAGAAGGAAGGAAAGGGGAGAGTCACGGAAGAAATAAGGGAATGGGGAGATCACGGGTAGGGGAATAAAGGTTCCCTCCATAGCGAATCACATGCATGCATGATTGCATTTTAACACTTCCCCTGATTCCCTACGATAGAAGATTATGTCTCATTAAAAACCTTGTTAAGAAAACCCAGTGGAAAAAACTTAACGAAGGGAAAAAGAGTACATATCTTTTACATAAATATCTTAATTGACTGCCTCGTTAAAACCTTGTCAGGAAAAATCCATTGGGATAAAAACCGTGACTAAGGAAAAAGAGTACAGTCTTCTCCTCAAAAAGAATTCATCACTTCTTGATGAAATGTTGTCACATGTCTTTCAGTTGACACATTCCAATCCTTTTCTGAAGTTTTGCAAACGTTGCATTTGGTAGCGACTTTGTGAATAAGTCGACTAGATTATCACATGATCGAATTTGATGCACATCTATATCACCCTTCTTTTGTAGCTCATGTGTGAAGAAGAATTTAGGTGAAATATGCGTTATTCTATCTCCCTTGATGTAACCTCCTCTAAGTTGAGCAATGCATGCAACGTTATCCTCATACAGAATTGTAGGAATGTATTTTATCGATGGTAATCCACATGATTTTTGAATATGCTAAATAATTGATCTCAACCAAACACACTCTCTGCTTGCTTCATGTATAGTGAGAATCTCAAAGTGATTTGAAGATGTAGCTGTCATGGTTTGCTTTGTAGATTTCCAAGATATAGCCGTGTCACAATATGTAAATACATAACCTGTTTGTGATCTTCCATTGTGTGGATCTAATAAATATCCTGCATCGGCATATCCAACCAATTGCGACGTTGAATTTCTTGAATAAAATAACCCAAGATCTATACTTCCACGGAGGTATCTCAAAATGTGTTTGATCCCATCCCAATGTCTCTTAGTCGGAGAAGAACTGTATCTTGCTAACAAGTTGACAGCAAAAGTAATATCAGGTCGTATACAGTTTGCAAGATACATAAGAGCACCTATTGCACTTAGGTATGGAACTTCAGGTCCAAGAACTTCTTTCCCACTTTCTAGAGGCCGAAATGAATCTTTATCAACCTCTAAAGATCGAACAACCATCGGGGTAGTCAAAGGATGAGCTTTATCCATATGAAAACGACTGATAATCTTTTAAACATATGTGGATTAATGAACAAAAATTCCAGATGCTAAATGCTCCACTTGTATTCCAAAACAGAATTTTGTCATTCCAAGATCTTTCATTTCAAATTCATCTTTTAAATAAGTAGCAGTTCTTGTGAGTTCTTCAGGAGTACCTACAAGATTCAAATAATCCACATATACAGCAATGATGGAAAATCCACTTTGTGATTTCTTAATAAAAACACATGGACATACTTTATCATTTATATATCCATCTTTTATTAAATAATCACTAAGTCAATTATACCACATACGACCAGACTGTTTCAACCCATACAATGAGCGTTGTAACTTGATTGAATATATGTGGTGGGGCCTTTGTGATTCAATCATTTTCAATCCTTCAGGGATTCTCATGTAAATCTCACTGTCAAGTGAGCCATATAGGTATGTTGTTACAATATCCATCAGACGTGTTTCCAAACCTTCCGTGGTTCCCATACCTATCAGAAAGCGAAAAGTGATTCCATCCATTACTAGAGAGTATGTATCCTGATAATAAATACCAGGTTTTTGTGAAAACCCTTGAGCTACAAGTCGGGCTTTGTATCTCACAATTTCATTTTTCTCATTTCGCTTTCGTACAAATACCCATTTGTTTCCAACTGGGATTACACCCAGTGGTGTTTGGACTACTGGTCCAAATACTTCTCTTTTCAACAGAGATTGTAGCTCAGTTTGAATAACGTCTTTCCATTTTGGCCAATCTTTTCTTTTTCGACATTCTTCCACGTTTTGTGGTTCAGGATCCGTGTCAAGAATCAAAGTAATATCTGATGCTATAGAGAAAGAAAATATATCATTAATCATGACTTTGCTTCGATCCCATATTTTCTCATCATGTACATAATTTATTGAGATCACTGGTGTTCATCTCTTATCCCTTCATTGAGATTTTAAACCTCTTCTGGGGCTATTCCTACTCTTGGAATAAGTGCTACTTCTGGAGAAGGTATTCCTTCTGGGATTCCCTTATTTGTTTTGATTTTCGTGGTACAGTGTCTTTTGCACCAATCGGACTTCCACACTTCTGGCGTGGTTTAGATTCTTCTATTACCTTATTCGTCAATTCTCCAGGAATTGATTTTTCAATAGGTATTTCTATCCTTGCTGGAGTATTCACTGCAGGTGTATGTGACTTTATCACTTTTCTAGCATCATTAAATGCATCTGGCATTTGATTTGCAATATTTTATAAATGAATAATTCTTTGAACTTCAATTTCACATTGTCGTGTACGAGGATCAAGTGAATTTAAATCTGATGCATTCCATGATAATTCAGAGGTTTTTTTATTTAAAACTTTCTCTCCTCCTAATGGAGGAAATATAGTTTCATCAAAATGACAATCTACATTACGTGCAGTAAAAACATCTCCAGTTAAAGGCTCAAGATATCGGATAATAGAAGGAGAATCAAAACCAACATAAATACCTATTATTCGTTGGGCTTCCATCTTAGTTCTTTGTGGAGGTGCAATTGGAACATATACTGCATTTCCAAAAACTCGAAAGTGTGATATGTTGGGTATTTATCCAAGAACTAACTGTAGAGGAGAAAATATATGAAGAGCCATTGGTCTTACCCGAATGATGGCTGCAGCATGAAGAATTGCATGACCCCAAACTGAGGTAGGTAAGTTAGCCCTTAACATTAATGGTCGTGCAATTAGTTGAAGTCTTTTTATTAAAGATTCAACTAAACCATTTGTGTATGAATATGAGGAATAGAATGCTCAATAGAGATTCCAATAGTCATACAAAAATGTGACGCCCCCAAAATAGATATACAACACCCATTCTGAGTCGTCAATAACATGGTACAGAAATAACTACAACTTTATTAATACAACATGAAAACTATGAGTTTAAATACAAGTATTGTCTTCAAGACAATATCAACACTCAAGTAAGTCATCATTACAATTATTGATATATTATTTTACAAAAATGGTGAGAACTACTAAAACTAACTTTCTAAGACCTTCATTCCATGCCCCGACTAGTACTCGCTACATTCTCGCCTCCTGAGAAGAAAAATGGAACAAAAAGGAAAAGAGTGAGCTCAACTTGCCCAGTAAAGAATATTATGACTAAGATAATATAGAACAAATTATCGTTAGTCTTCAACAGGGAAAAATTTGATAGAATATAATAGACAACAAGTTTCAGATCAATATTCGCAGCGGAAATAACAATTCATAGAAGAGTTACGTAGAGAATGAAATCAACTATAATCTATGAATTTAAAAGTTCATCATCAATATTTTATCCCTGTAACATCAATTAATAAACATATGTAATCAAATATTCATCTTTGCACTACAGGCCAAGATATTCATCAGTTGGTCATGTTCATCTCAACACCTGTTCATCTTTGTACTATAGGCCAAAGATATTCATAAGAAAATCAACCATCTTTGCACTACAGGCTAAAGATATTCAGTAATATCATCATTTAGGACTGAGGATGATGAAAAATATTTTAAAGAAAACGAATCTAGTGAAACAAAAGAACAAATAATAAGGATTCGTACTTTAAACAGTCCAAGTTCAAAAATACTTCATAAATAACCATAGTGAAGTAAAATTTAAGAATGATCAAAACATGGATACAATCAAAGCTAGTATCCATAATAGATATTTTGGACAAAAAATGAAAATTTAATTTTTCTATAAATAGTGTCGTATTCGTGAATAGTGTCGTATACGTGAATAGGGTCGTATACATGAATAGTAACCCTGACACTAAAAGATAAGAATTTCACAAGAAAAATCTTACCAATATTCCGGCATAATGATATTAGAAGAAATAATATCATTTTAAAAAAAATATCATCCCTTACCTCGAAAAGACAGTACTTCTAGCCGGAATATCAGATATAACGCTGAAAGAACTTGCACCGTAGCAACACTCAAAGTATCAAAATACTTACAAAAATATGCTCGATAATATAGAGAGAAAACTTTAGTTTCTGGTGTGATTTTCAATTCTAACCTAAGCACCCTATTTATAGGAAAATACTTGGAACACCAAAGCAGAAAATTTAATAAATATTATTATTATTTTTCTAAAACCTCCTACGCACACTAATTGAATTTAAACATCAGCCACCCACTCAATAAAAGCAAGAAAAACATTTTTCTTAAATAAAATATTTTAAACTTCAAAAATTAATTATTCCGGAACTTCGAAACTTCAATAATTCATAGAAAATAGCCCTTTTTCAGAAAAATTCAATTTTTATGTCCATTCTATAGGAAATTTAATTCTCTACAACTTTGTAGAAGAAATTTTTCCAAATTCTAAACAGAAGTTGACCGAAATCCACAAACGGGCGATTTTACAATAACCCAAATAGCATTTATACCTTGAGAAACCGTGGGAAGACCCGTAACGAAATCTATGGTAATGTGTTTCCGTTTCCATTTCAGAATCTCAAGTGATTTCAATGGACCCTTAGGCACTTGATGCTCCTTCTTTACACGTTTGACAAGTTAAACACCTCGAGATAAACTTTGCAATCTCTCTCTTCATATTGTTCCACCAAAATGTATGTCGAAGATCACGATACATTTTGATACTTCCAAGATGGATTGCAAATGGTGTATTGTGTGCCTCCATCATGATCTTGTTCTTTAAATCAGAATCGTTAGGAACACAAAGTCTGGAGTGGACTCGAAGTATTCATTCTTCATCGATTCTCTCTTCCGGAATAGCACATTCCTGTACTTTCTTCTTCATACGCATCAGCTCCGGGTCGGTGGTTTGAGCAACTTTAACTTTTTCAATTAAAGTTGGTTCTATGTATATACTTGACATCATCGCATGGGTCCCCGGAGTTTTGAATTCTATCTTCAACTTTTGTAAGTCACACAAAATTGGCCTTTGTGTTAACAACATTGCACTCGTTCCCGCATATGATCTTCTACTCAACGCATCAACTACCACGTTCGCTTTTCCATGATGGTATTGAATGGTATGGTCGTAGTCTTTCAACAGCTCGAGCCAACGTCGTTGCCGCATGTTGAGTTCCTTTTGGGTGAAGAAATATTTGAGGCTTTTATGGTCTGAATATATCTCCACTTTCTCCCCATATAGATAGTGCCTCCAGATCTTTAGCTTGAAAACGACTGCTGTCAACTCTAGATCATGAGTAGGATATTAAGTCTCATATTCTTTAAGTTGTCGCGAGGCATAGACTATGACTTTCCCATGTTGCATGAGAACACACCCTAACCCTTTGCCTGAAGCATCGTTGTATATAACAAATCCATCCAAACCAGATGGTATTGTCAGAACAGGTGCCAAAATGAGTCTCTTCTTAAGTTCTTAGAAACTCTTCTCGCATTCCTCGCTCCATACAAAATTTTTATCTTTTCGAGTCAGTTGAGTTAACGGAATAGCGATTCGAGAAAATCCTTCCATAAATCAACGATAATAACCAGCTAAGCCCAGAAAGCTACATACTTTGGTCACCAACTTTGGTTGTTCCCAACTTTGTATTTCTTCAATCTTCGCCGGGTCAACAAATACTCCATGTTTTGACACCACATGCCCAAGGAATGCTACTTCCTCAAGCCAGAACTCGCATTTCTTTAACTTGGCATATAGCTTGTTTTCACGAAGCCTTTGGAGTACTAGCTTCAAATGGTGCTCATGATCTTCACGGCTTTTGGAATATATGAGGATGTCATCAATAAAGACAACAATGAACTGATCCAAATATTCGGTTCATCATATACATGAAAGCCGTAGGAGCATTAGTCAATCCAAAAGACATGACTAAGAATTCATAATGCCCGTACCGAGTTCTGAAGGTAGTCTTTGGAATATCTTCAGTTCTAATCTTCAGCTTATGATATCCAGAACAAAGATCGATCTTTGAAAAGAATTGTGCTCCTTGTAACTGGTCAAACAGGTCATCAATGCGAAGTAGCGGATACCTATTCTTGATAGTGATATGGTTCAATTCCCGGTAGTTAATACAAAGTCGCATACTCCCGTCTTTCTTCTTTACGAATAAAACAGGAGCACCCCAAGGAGATGTACTAGGATGAATGAACCCGATTTCCAACAACTCTTGTAGTTGGAACTTTAACTCCTGAAGTTCAATAGGAGCTATTTGTTAGAGTTTATGCCCTAGAGGCCAGTTATTTGATATAATTGCTTAATGTTTTGATATTATATTTGATTGAATAAATGAATGATTTTATTATGGTTTTATTTACTGCATTATATAAATGTTAACATAATAAAAAAATCCTTAGAATAGTGATACAAATTATATAGTTTCAAGTATATGACTTGAACATGAGATTATATAATTATAATTAGTATCATTGTTCTTAAATGTCCCTAGTCGAGTATCATTGTTGATGGGACAAGAATGATGCATTGAGACTAGTATGTTGATTGACTGATGACCAAATTTCATTGGTCATAAATATATGAGATATTAATTCAATGCATAGGTATATGTTAGAGAACGATGTACTGGATAGACCCACCATGAGAATTCTATGTGGAGCATTATGCGGAGTGTCATTAGCAATTCTCATAGTGACAATGATGTAATGGTCCTCTGACCTGAAATCACTATATTACTACACAGGAATTTATGTACTTTGATATCATCAAATGTCACCTTTAATAGGGTGGACTATAAAGGTGATTATTGGGTACATCATGAATCGTGTGAGGAATATGAGTGATCTAGATGGAATTTAACCTTCCTATATATTAGGGATGATATCCATAGGCCTCTTGATTGAGTAGGACTATGAAATGCATGGCCATGCTCAAATAGTGTTTGTTTCATATAGTCTACTCATTGATCAAGAAAAATTCAGATTAAATTATGAAGAGTATGACACATTCCATGACTCGAGTTTAATCTAGGATATTAAGGTTAAAAGGATTAAATTACATTGAAACATTGGTCACAAAAAGGTTGAATCGAATCATCGCTCTTATTATTACTTGGGTAGCAGTGATGCATTACTAGATGCTGCTCACTGTTTATAATTTTATAATATGATTTTAAAATTATTGTCAACGTGATAATAACATATAGGGTCACACACATATAACGTAATTTAAAAGGGAATAAATTTAAATTTTAAGGATTTAAATATATTAATATGATTAATATTATTTAAATCACGAATTTAAATTAAAAGGAAAATTTGTCTATATGTATATTAATTAAGTAAGACTTAATTAAGTTATATATATATAAATTCGGATTTTATGAAATTATTTTTTGATTAATTCATTTTAACTACTATATATAGGATATATAACAGCTACTTAAGGTTAATTCATAACTTGAAAACCCTAGCCGCTCTTAAAGAGAGACTCGAGAAAAAACATACCGTTTCATAAAGATTCCTTTGGTGACTAGTACAGCAAGTCCTTCTTATTGCAGAATCGTTCGACGGTTCGTGCGACGTTCGTGTGGATATCATAAAGACGTAGTTTCGTGAGGAATTGCGTTAAGGATTCGAGCGCATCAATTTCAGATTCTCGTTTTTCATATTCGGTATAATCTCTAAACAACTGAGTTAATTATTTTTCTCATGGATCCTATTATTGGGTTTGGGAAATTGCATTGAATTTTTATATTTCTGCTGTGTTTTATGTGCCGAACCCCTACACCATTCGATATGGGGGGTTTTAGAAATGGACTTTGTACCAGGTTCAAGATCAATAAAGAATTCAACTTCACGTTCTGGGGGTAGACTGGGATGTTCTTCAGGAAATATGTCAGGAAAGTCACTAACAACAGGAATATTATTCAAATCTGACGTGTCTTTATTCAAATCTATAACATGGGCTATGAAATCTTGACATCCGATTTTTAATAAACGAATGACTTTATGGCTTGATATAACAGTGATTGATTTTAATGGTTTAGTTGTTTGAATTCGAAAAATAGGTTAGTTATGAATATGAAAACTAATAACCTTACGAAAATAATCAATTTTGGCATGATGAGTAGTTAACCAATCAATCCCTAAAATCACATCAAAAGCAAATATCTTTAAAGAGATAAAGTCAACAGGTAATGTGATGGTGCCAACTTGGATCAAACAAGATTTATAAATAGTGGATGTGATGAAAGTTTCTCCAAATGGAGTTTCCACGGATAGGTCAAAGTCTAATTTCTCCGGAGTTAAGTTTAAATGTTGAGCACAAGCAGGAGAGATAAATGAATGGGTAGCACCGATATCTAGTAAGGTATAAACTTCACAAGAATTTATGATTATCTTACCCGTGATCACCTCGTTTGGGTTCCTTGCATTTTGACCAGTCGCAACAAACGCTCTTCCAGGAACCGTTGACTTTGACTTTTCTGGGACAGCCTTTTGAGTCGCCCTTCCCGCTGGACTTGGTTTCGCTACTATACAATCTCGAGTGATACGTTCTTCCTTTCCATAATTATAACATACCTTGAACTGTTGTGGGTAGTTTGGACTGATATGTCCCTCTTTCCCGCATTTATAGCATACGACCGGTGGTCGCTCTCCTCCCTTAGAACCAGTTGCTGCTGGTGCTGACGTCTTCACATGATCATTATTGAATCTTCTCTTTTTAAAATCTCCTCCCGACTCGCTTCTTCTACTCTCATGGTCATGATTACCACCAAAGTGGTTACCGCTTTTGTCCATATTTTTATTTCTTCGCTGGTTATCGTTGTTCTGATGACTGATGTCACCGGTATGATCCAGGTTATGGTCCCTCGGTTCAACGTACTCGTTATCTTGCCCTAGTAATTGAGCCCTGTTGGCAACATCTAAATAGAGAGAAAATTTATGAGAAATGATATATTGACGTATGCCGGGTTTCAAACCTCTCAGAAACATCCGCGTCATACGTTCCTTATTCTCCACCAAATGAGGTGCAAACCTGGATAACTCTGTAAACTTCGCCTCGTACTGGGACACCGTCATATTATTTTGTTTCAGTCTAATAAACTCCAATTCCTTCATATGACGGATACTTTCAGGAAAGTACTTGTCATTGAATAGTTTCTGAAACATCTCCCAAGACATGCTGAGTGCGGCTGGATGGGTACGCTTCACAGATTCCCACCAGTAATCTGCCTCATTACAGAACATAAAGGTGGCGAATGGAACCTTCCGTTCCTCCGTGCATCCCAAGACATCGAATATCTTGATGATTTGTTTGACCCACATCTCCGCCTTAATCCGATTCGACTTTCCCCAGAATTCTGGTGGTTCCAATTCTTTGAACTGCTTGGCTGTGACAAACCATGAATTGCTATCATTTCCTCTTTTATTTTGAACACGAGTCTCCCTCGTCTGATTTTGCATGAACTGCAAAAAGCTTCTAAACATTCCGTCGTTCATCTTCTGATCAGTGGTGTTGTTTACAGGAGGAACATTGTCGGCTTGTTGAACGTTTTCCTCGTTGGTGAGTAAAGGAGTCTCCACGGTCTCATTTACTCCACTATTAACATTCTCAGTCGACATTCTCAAATACTGCCATAAAACAAGGGTTAATTAAAGAAATCAACATATCACATAATATCCCTATATTATGACCGACCAACAAATAAGCTCGGGTAGGACACACTAGAGAATGATTTACTCATATCTCCCCTCCTAGTTCTATTCCCCGATCTCCGCCAGAGATCATATCCCTAAGCTCTAATACCAACTGTGACGCCCCCAAAATATGTATACAACATCCATTCTAATTTGTCAATAACATGGTACAGAAACAACTACAACTTTATTAATACAACATGAAAACTGTGAGTTTAAATACAAGTATTGTCTTCTAGACAATATCAACACTCAAATAAGTCCTCATTACAATTATTGATATATTATTTTACAAAAATGGTGTGGACTACTAAAACAACTTTCTAAGACCTTCATTCCATATCCCGACTAGTACTCGCTACATTCTCGCCTACTGAGAAGAAAAATGGAACAAAAAGGAAAAGGGTGAGCTCAACTATCCCAGTAAAGAATATTATGGCTAAGATAATATAGAACAAATTATCGTTAGTCTTCAACAGGAAAAAATCTGATAGAATATAATAGACAACAAGTTTCAGATCAATATTCGCAGCGGAAATAATAATTCATAGAAGAGTTACGTAGAGAATGAAATCTACTATAATCTATGAATTTAAAAGTTCATCATCAATATTTTATCCCTGTAACATCAATAAATATACATCTTGAATCAAATATTCATCTTTGCACTACAGGCCAAAGATATTCATCAGTTGGTCATGTTCATCTCAACACCTGTTCATCTTTGCACTACAGGCCAAAGATATTCATCAGTTGGTCATATTCTTCTCAACACCTGTTCATCTTCGCACTATAGGCCAAAGCTATTCATAAGAAAATCAACCATCTTTGCACTATAGGCCTAAGATATTCAGTAATATCATCATTTAGGACTGAGGATGATGGAAAATATTTTAAAGAAAACAAATCAAGTGAAACAAAAGAACAAATAATAAGAATTCATACTTTAAACAGTCCAAGTTCAAAAATACTTCATAAATAACCATAGTGAAGTAAAATTCAAGAATGATCAAAACATGGATACAATCAAAGCTAGTATCCATAATAGATATTTTGGACAAAAAATGAAAATTTAATTTTTCTGTGAATAGTGATGTATTCGTGAATAGCGTCGTATACGTGAATAATGTTGTATACGTGAATAGTAACCCCGACACCGCCGGACCACCGCCAGGGGGGAGACCCCCCTTGGACCCCCCCGTCGTAGCGCACGATGGTCGTGACCCCAATTTGTTATATATATATATACATATATATTTCTTTAATTTTATATAAACTGTTATATGCTTATTGTGATATGCATGGTGCACAGTTATGGCCTTTTGACCCATAGGTTAGTGGTTTTGGTTTTGAAATACGGCTTGTATATCGTGCCTTTTTATAAATTCTAATGTAAAATTTTCTTCTCATTTAAATCCCCTCGAATGTAACTCGAGGTTTCTTTATGTCATGTAATAATCTGTAATTGATGAAGATGAAAAGATGAAGGACACGATGGAAAGATGATGATGGAGAGGAGGCACATGCTTGAGAAAGATTCAAGGAAGCTATTTATTTTAAGATCTTTTACCACCTTAGATTGACCTTCAATCTTTCATTAGCGTGAAAAGATTGACAGTGGATTGGGCCATAACTGTGACACATTTAATTTTGCACTTTATTTATGCTTGTATGCGATATGATAAATAATGTGCATTCTTAATAAGATTAAAATTGGTGAGATCTAAATTTATTAATAAAATCCCTCATTAAATTATTAAGTCTAAATCAGATGCCTTCCAATGAATTCCACTCATCAAGACCTTGATCAATAGATGTGGGTTTGCCAAAGCAAAGTACCCTATTTATCTAGGTAAGATGCGATAGGATAATTATGAAATCCAAACTGTTAAAATCATTGGGCCCGACTTAACTAAGTTATCTCAATAGGATTGTGGACTTAGAGGCATAGAGTTTGGTAGGTACCATTAGATGGACTAGAAACAATTGTTGTTTACCAAACTATCCAGGAGTTATATATGATATAATTGACAAAAGGGTTGTCTACCTAAATAATTGTGTTTTAAGAGATTAGCCAAAGCTAACTTAGGGCATAATGAAATATGGATCTTGGCTCACTAGAAAGATTTAATTGAAAAATGTTTTTCGAATTAATGGTGAGGGCTATTAATTTGAATAAAATAGTAGGAGGTATATTTTGAATGTACTATTATCAATTACATAATATCAACTCTGCAATTTGACTTATTATTTTTTTGCACTTATAAATTGTAGATATCAATGGCAAACAACAACAATACAAGTAGTCTTTCACTACGATCAGTCATTGAGAAGGACAAGTTGAGTGGAATTAATTTCCTTGCCTGGCATAGGAACTTGAGGATTGTCCTCAAACAAGAGCGCAAGCTATATGTCATTGAAAAGCCCATTCCTGCAGCACCAGCTGATACTGCATCACGTGTGGAGAATAATGCTTACAAGAAGCATCAAGATGATGCTTTGGACGTGAGTTGTCTCATGCTAGCAACCATGAATGCTGAGCTTCAGAAGCAACATGAGTTGATGGATGCTTATGAGATAATCGAGCATCTCAAGAAATTGTTCGAAGGGCATGCTCGACAGGAGAGGTATGATACAAGCAAGGCATTGTATCACTGCAAAATGGGTGAACGTGATCCAGTTGGTCCACATGTGCTGAAAATGATTGGGTATATTGAGTACCTTGATAGGTTGGGTTTTCCAATCACTCCAGAGGCCTAAACAGATCTTGTTTTGCAATCCCTGAACAGCAGCTATTCTCAATTTGTCATGAATTATCTTATGAATGAAATTGCGAAACCCCTTACTGAGTTGTTGAGCATATTAAGAATTGCCGAGAACAACATGAAAAAGGCAGGACCCGCTCCCATAATGATGGTGCAAAAGGAAAATGCTAAGGGAAAATGGAAAGCCAAGAAGAAGATAGGATCTAAATCTGGTGTTAAACCTAATCCCAAAACCAAACAGGCTTTAAAACCTAAAGGTGGGGTGGCTAAAGAAGGTGATTGTCATTTCTGTGGAAAACCTGGACATTGGAAAATGAATTATCTTGCTTATTTGGAAGAAGTGAAGAAAAGG
Source organism: Panax japonicus (assembly GCA_020205505.1). Taxonomy (NCBI): domain Eukaryota; kingdom Viridiplantae; phylum Streptophyta; class Magnoliopsida; order Apiales; family Araliaceae; genus Panax; species Panax japonicus. The sequence continues at coordinate 65,282,533 of CM035092.1, forward strand.
AAAGGAAGTATGACTTTCGATTAAGGAATATATGTTATAGAAGTCAACTTGTCTACTTCTACATCATGGGTATTAGATACTGGATGTGGTTCTCACATTTGTGTTAATGTGCAGGAACTCCAAAGGAGTAGGACTTTGGCAAAAGGAGAGGTTGACCTACGTGTTGGGAATGGAGCAAAAGTTGTTGCACTGGCCGTAGGAACTTATTATTTATCTTTTCCCTCTGGGCTAGTTTTAGAATTAGAAGATTGTTATTTTGTGCCTGCTATAAGCAAAAACATTATTTCAGTTTCTTGTTTGGACAAGAAAGGTTTTTCATTTATAATAAAGAACAACCGTTGTTCGTTTTACTTAAATGATATATGATATGGTGTTGCACAATTGTTTAATGGTCTTTGTATTCTTGACTTAGATATGCCTATCTATAACATAAATACAAAACGATTTAAATCAAATGATTCAAATCCAACATATCTCTGGCACTGTCGTTTGGGCCGTATAAATGAGAAACGCATATCAAAACTCCATAAAGATGTGTTTTTGGATTCATTTGATTTTGAATCATATGAGAAATATGAGTCTTGTTTATTAGGCAAGATGACTAAAGCCCCTTTCACTGGACACAGTGAACGGGCTAGCGATGTATTGGGACTTATACATAGTGATGTATGTGGACCCATGAGATCGTTAACAAGATGTAGGTTTTATTACTTCATTACATTTACTGACAACTTTAGTAGATATGGATATGTGTATCTAATGAGACACAAATCCGAATCCTTTGAAAAGTTCAAAGAATTCAAGAATGAAGTTCAAAACCAATTTGGCAAAAGCATAAAAACCCTTTGATCCGATCGAGGAGGTGAATACTTAAGCCAAGACTTTGATGACCTTCTAAAGGAGTGTGGTATTATATCACAGCTCACTCCACCTAGAACACCACAATGGAATGGTGTGTCTGAGAGGAGGAATCAAACCGTGTTAGACATGGTACGATTAATGATGAGTCATGCAGATCTTCCAATAAGCTTCTGGGGTCATGCCCTATAGACAACTGCATTCACACTTAACCGTGTTCCTACAAAGACGGTTCAGAAGACACCATATGAGATGTGGACTGGGAAACGTCCTAGTATGTCGTTCATGAAGATTTGGGGTTGCGAGGCATTTGTAAAACGTCTGGATTCTAACAAGCTCGGACCCAAATCTGATAAATGTAATTTTGTGGGATACCCAAAAGAAACAAAAGGGTATCATTTCTACAAACCTTCTGAGAACAAAGTATTTGTTGCTCGAACTGTTATTTTTCTAGAAAGAGAATTTGTCTCTAAAGGAAACAGTGGGAGGAAAGTAGAACTCGAAGAAATTCGAGAACCACAGAATATCATTGAACCTGAGTTGAAAAGTGAGCAGGAACCACAAGATGTTGTGGAAAGTGAACCTGCTCAAATTACACAAGAAATTCATAGATCTAGTAGGACACGCCAAGAGCCCGAGAGATATTATGGATATCTTGTGACTCAAAATGGCGATGTGATGCGCATAGATCAGGATGAGCCTGCTTCCTACGAAGAAGCTATGAATGGACCAGATTTTGAGAGATGGCTTGAAGCCATGAGATCTGAAATGGACTCCATGTATACTAACCAAGTATGGACTTTGGTTGATCCACCCGAAGGGGTAAAACCAATAGGGTGCAAGTGGGTTTTCAAGAAGAAAATTGACATGGATGGTAATGTACAAACCTATAAAGGCCGACTGGTAGCAAAAGGTTTCAAACAAGTTCAAGGTGTTGACTATGATGAAACCTTCTCTCCAGTGGCAATGGTTAAATCCATCAGGATCTTACTTTTTATTGCAGCTTTTTATGATTATAAAATCTGGCAGATGGATGTCAAAACTGCTTTCCTTAATGGAAATCTCCTTGAGGATGTGTACATGACACAACCTGAGGGTTTTGTCGCTCCAAAGGATGCTGGAAAGGTATGTAAGATGCAACGATCCATTTATGGATTGAAGCAAGCCTCTCGGAGTTGGAATCTTCGATTTGATGAAGCAGTCAAAGAGTTTAGATTTATTAAAAATGAAGATGAACCTTGTGTATATAAGAAGGTTAGTGGGAGTCATATTGTATTCCTAATATTATATGTTGACGACATATTAATTATTAGGAATGACATTCCTTCATTACAGGCTGTAAAAACATGGTTAGGAAAATGTTTCTCCATGAAAGATTTAGGCGATGCAGCCTACATTTTAGGTATCAAGATCTATCGAGATAGGTCGAGGAAAATGTTAGGCCTAAGTCAGAGTACATATATTGATAAAGTGCTGAAACGGTTCAGTATGTAAGAGGCAAAGAGAGGACACTTACCCATGACTCATGGTGTAAAGATCTCTAAGGCCCAATGTCCTCAATCACAAGATGATGAGGAGAGTATGAGAAAGATCCTTTATGCTTCGATAATTGGATCTATCATGTACGCAATGATATGTACTCGTCCGGATGTCTCGTATGCTTTGAGCATGACGAGAAGATACCAGTCGAATCCAGGTGAAGGTCACTGGATAGCAGTCAAGAATATCCTCAAGTACCTAAAAAGGACTAAGGATTCATTCTTGGTATATGGAGGTGAAGACGAACTAGCAGTAAAGGGTTACTCAGATGCTAGTTTCCAGACTGATAATGATGATTATAAGTCTTAGTCAGGTTTTGTATTTTGCCTTAATGGTGATGCTGTTAGCTGGAAGAGTTTGAAGCAAGAGACAGTAGCCGATTCTACAGCAAAGGCTGAGTATATTGCTGCTTCTAGTGCGGCCAAGGAGGCTGTATGGATTAAAAAGTTCATCACTGAACTAATAGTTGTTCCAACCATTGTTGATCCGGTTAAGCTATACTGTGATAACAATGGAGCCATTGCACAGGCTAAGGAACCCAAATCTCACCAACGATCCAAGCATATACTTAGGCGGTACCATCTCATCCGTGAAATCATTGATAGAGGAGATGTACATATAGGAAGAGTGCCAACAGATGATAATGTTGCAGATCCACTGACCAAGGCTTTGTCGCAGCAGAAGCACGACGGTCACACTAGTTCCATGGGTATTAGATACATGAGTGATTGGCTCTAGTGCAAGTGGGAGACTTTTAGAGTTTATGCCCTAGAGGCCAGTTATTTGATATAATTGCTTAACATTTTGATATTATATTTGATTAAATAAATGAATGATTTTATTATGGTTTTATTTACCGCGTTATATAAATGTTAACATAATAAAAAATCCTTAGAATAGTGATACAAATTATATAGTTTCAAGTATATGACTTGAACATCAGATTATATAATTATAATTAGTATCATTGTTCTTAAATGTCCCTAGTCGAGTATCATTGTTGATGGGACAACAATGATGCATTGAGACTAGTATGTGGATTGACTGATGACCAAATCTCATTGGTCATAAATATATGATATATTAAGTCAATGCATAGGTACATGTTAGAGAACGATGTACTGGATAGACCCACCATGAGAATTCTATGCGGAGCATTATGCGGAGTGTCAATAGCAATTCTCATAGTGACAATGATGTAATGGTCCTCTGACCTAAAATCACTATATTATTACACGGGAATTTATGTACTTTGATATCATCAAATGTCACCTTTAATAGGGTGGACTATAAAGGTGATTATTGGGCACATCATGAATCGTGTGAGGAATATGAGTGATCTAGATGGAATTTAACTTTCCTATATATTAGGAATGATATCCATAGGCCTCTTGATTGAGTAGGACTATGAAATGCATGGCCATGCTCAAATAGTGATTTGTTTCATATAGTCTACTCATTGATCAAGAAAAACTCAAATTAAATTATGAAGAGTATGACACATTCCATGACTCGAGTTTAATCTAGGATATTAAGGTTAAAAGGATTAAATTACATTGAAACATTGGTCACAAAAAGGTTGCATCGAATCATCGCTCTTATTATTACTTGGATAGCAATGATGCATTACTAGATGTCGCTCACTGTTTATAATTTTATAATATGATTTTAAAATTATTACCAACGTGATAATAACATATAGGGTCACACACATAGAACATAATTTAAAAGGGAATAAATTTAAATTTTAAGGATTTAAATATATTAATATGATTAATAGTATTTAAATCACGAATTTAAATTAAAAGGAAAATTTGTATATATGTATATTAATTAAGTAGGACTTAATTAAGTTATATATATATAAATTCGGATTTTATGAAATTAGATTTTGATTAATTCCTTTTAACTACTATATATAGGATATATAGCAGCTACTTAGGGTTAACTCATAACTTGAAAACCCTAGCCGCTCTTAGAGAGAGACTAGAGAAAAAACATGCAGTTTCATAAAGGTTCCTTTGGTGACTAGTACTGCAAGTTCCTCTTATTGCAGAGTCGTTCGACGGTTCGTGCGGCGTTCGTGTGGATACCATAGAGACGTAGTTTTATGAGGAATTGCGTTAACAATTCGAGCGCAGCAATTTCAGATTCTCATTTTTCATATTCGGTATAATCGCTAAACAACTGAGTTAATTGTTTTTCGTATGGATCCTGTTTTTGGGTTTCAGAAATTGCTTTGAATTTTTATATTTCCGCTGTGTTTTATGTGCCGAACCCCTACACCATTCGATATGGGGTTTTAGAAATGGGCTTTGTACCAGGTTCAAGATCAATAAAGAATTCAACTTCACGTTCTGGGGGTAGATGTAATAACCATAAATTTTATGATTTAATATTAATAATTATAAATAGATCCTGTGATTAATTATTTTATAAATGCTTACATGGCATGAGGTGAGTAACTCAATTGAATTAAAATTTAACTTTTAATAATTGATAAGATGTGGAGTATTATGGAAGGTTTATGAGATGTCTTGTGTGAGACAATGATGGAATTAGTGAGGAATAATTAAGTATTTACATGTTTATAATCCAAATAATAAATTGGGAGTCTAGCCCAATAAATTAATTGATGGACTTTTGAGTTAGCCCAATAAATTTGGGTCATTTAAAATCCAATTCGGAACCCAACATAATAGTTAACTGATGGTACAAGGTGTTAGTTAAATAATATGGCGTGAGGCAATGGGCCCGACCGACAAGCCCCTAGTCTAGGTCTGAAATCTATTCTCTTGTTCGAAATTAAGTGTGACGCCCCCAAATCCGGGTTACCTGACCCCAATATAATAACATCTAACTACCCATTCATTGATTATAATAAATTTACATATCATTAGTTATTAAGTTAACAACTTCATCCCAGGTCAACTAACCTTAGCATTACAAGCTTTACCATTTCGATAAACAAAAAGGGTTTACAAAATAACATATTAAATATGATTAATATAAAACTACTCCAGCACTATGCCTTTGCCTTTATTCCTCTTAGCCCCGCTGGCCTCATCGTTCCTAGCTGAAATATTTTATTTAGCAAGGGTGAACAACAAGTTTGCCCCGCAAGTTAAAATATACAATAAATGATATATGAATCAGAAATAGAAGAGTCTAGATTGAATAGATCTTCAACAATTATCAAACAATTTCGAGATAACGAAATAATAATTCAGTCTGAATAATAAATTTCTACTATTTTATTCGATATGAAAGAGTATAATTCTTTCAAAGATTCAATAATATTCAATTGAATTAACAATACTGCAACAATATTCAATAATGTGGGATATACCCAGATTTCATGCCGAGTGATCATAGAGGATCATGAACTAATAGAGGATTCATTTAGTTATTAAAACTAAATTACCACAAGAATATAAATTAGTTATCAAAACTAAACTATACTCTTCTGCAAGTACCTGAAGTGGCCAACTCCTTTGTACCCTATATTATGCATAATACTCAATAATAGTGCACATGTCGATTTACGACAATAAAATTTGTTCATCTCAGTTTTACTTCACGAGTCGGTACCACAAAAATATGGTTTGGATTACTTTCAAAGAAATACTAGGATTTCAATAATTAATAACAATGCTAATCTAGCCAAAATCAATGGCATAGATCTTCCAATAACATTTCAGTTCATAATGGATAGAACCTTTCATGCTTTAACAAATATTAGTCTCACATAAACAATTAGTTGAGACATAATTTATAATTAGTTCAAATAATAGAACATGATTCGATTGCACTACGTGCGAATTACAACAATCGTTATATATGTGAATAATTATCAATAATTATTCACTATCATGCTTGAAAAACAGTAACTCAAGTTGAGTTAGGAAACTTGCCTTTCGCATTGATTACTGCTACACAATATAATTAACTACGCTCGTAAGACCTATAATCAATAATGTCGGTCTCACAATTAGTACAATAATTCACAACACACATCACTGTAATTTACAGTTAAACCTTCTCCTAAACACATTAGCACATAATCACAACAGTTTTTATAACCTATATAAACACTTAACAAGTCTAACTATTTCGGCCTGGTTGGACTTCGGTCCGTTCTCAGTGTTCTAGTCACCCTATCTAACAATTAACACAGTTATCTGTCTATTATACTTGGTCTCTAAGCTTCAATATTAATTCAGATAAGTCGATTATCAATAATAATATTTTTCGGAAGCATTTAATAATTATCAAGCAATTATTATAATTTATAATAATTTTCCAAATATCAGAAACATTTTTAAATGATTTAATTATCAATTAATCATGTCATTATTAATATTTAATAATATCCAAATATTAATAACATACTTGTCAAAATATTAAAGTTATTATTAATAACTTAAAATATTTTTAAATCAACAATATTCCACTTAAATAATTTTTAAAATCATTTTTAAATCATCATCATTAATATAGAATTATTAATGAAATTATCATCTAAATATTAAAAGTCATTAAATATAACATAAAATATTTTTAAATCATTTTTCTCATTTTTAAATGATTTTTAAATCAATAAAACTATTTTTAATTCATTTATTTAATATAATAATTAAATAAATCTAGCATCATTAATATTAATTTATTAATGAGAATTCTCCAAAAATATTGAAAATTATATTTTATAATTTAAAATATTTTCTAACACTTTATTCCCAATTAAAATGATTTTTAAATCATTAAAATAATTTTTATCTTATTTATTTAATTTAATAATCAAATAAATCTAATATCATTAATATTAAATTATTAATGAAAATTCTCCAAAAATATTAAAAGTTACATTTTATAACTCAAAATATTTTTAAATACATTTTTCTTATTTAAAATAATTTTTCATAATATTAAATCATTTTTATCTAATTTATTTAATAAACTAATTAAATAAATTAAATACCTTTAATATTTAAATAATTATAAATATTAAAGAAAAATATTCCAATTGGTCAAAAATTATTTTTCATAATTTAAAATAATTTTTAAAACCATTTTTGGTAATTTTTAGAATTTATTTCTATTTTTAAATAATTTTCGGAATATTCAGAAAATAAAATAATTAAAATCGTCGCTATTGGTCTTTAGCGACAGAAAGCGTCGCTGTTGGTGTTCTTGAGCTCAAGAACACTGACAGCCGGCAGCTTCAAGGTTCAACTTTGACCGACAATAACTTTCAATCCAAAAGGTTTCTGGACTAACTTGAACTTTGGTCTTGTAGCCAAACTGTAATACTACAATAATCAGTCATCACTTCAGTCATAACACCACATAACATGAAGATCTGAGCAGCTAAACCTACTATCAGACCAAGTTCTGGGTTTTCTGGGCTTAAACAGTTTCGAGTACCTACTTTGGTGCTCGATTATATATAGGTTCTGATCTTGTTCCATGTGTTTTGTTGATTCAAACATGAAGTACGTATGTCATATAACATTTTCAAAGCAACATTTCAGTTTAACATCAACAGATCCATAATATAGAACTCAGTCAAACTCTGTAAGAGAGTTGTTCATCCGATTTTTCTGAAATTTCCAGAAAACTGCTAACATGGTCGAGTAAGCCACTTTGACCACTTTCTACAATTGATCTATGGCGTGTTTAAGAGTTCTAAGACCAGAGATATAAAGTATACAAAACATGCTACAATCTAAATACAACATATAATCAAAAACATTAACAAAACGGACAAATCAAGGGCATAAAGATGTTGTCAGACACTGTTTTCTATTTCTGGGTTACCCAGAATTCGACCTGGTCATGGCTTGTCAACGGTCTTTGACCGCTTATAACTCACGATCTAGACCTCTGATGGTTGTAATACCACTTGTAAATTAAAGAAAACATAGCAGGCTATAGAATCAAAACTTAAAACAACAAAAACCATAAATATAGCAAGATCTACGGGTACTGACATTACTTGTCAGACCACAGAAATTGCTCAAGAACAGATTTTCTAAAACTTGAATTTTTACCCACTTTGATGCTATGGATCCATCATGGATCATCATATAACAACTAAAAACATCTTATAACATAAGATTAAACACTAAAACACAAAATTTTCCTAGCAACTTGGATCAAAAATAAAATTTTGATTTATACCTTCTAGCTTCCAATTCTTGATCTTAATCCTCCAATCTGTTATTGGTTGATCTAGGAGCTGTATATGTGACTGGTCTAGTTGATAATTTCGAAAGTTTTGAGAGAAAATGGGTTTGGTGAGAGCTAGGTTGAAAATGACTAAGTTTTATGAATTTTTTCTCTCCAATTCTCTAATATAATGACATGAGTTGTTAGATCTGATGATATGGACGAATTTGGCTGATGTTTTTGTGTCACACAAGTCAACAAAGTTGTTCAACAACTAAAGTTATGGCCAATTCTACAAGTTAGCTAATTAAAGAAACCAAAAAAGGCATTTTGGTCATTATCTAATTAAATTTAATGGCATTCTTAGAATTTATACAAACCCTTAGGGTTTAGGGTTTGGGTTAGGGTTTAGGGTTTGAACCCTTTAAGTTTAAAAATTCTAATTCCCATAAATTTCAAATTTAGGGTTTATAAATTAGAAAATAAAATTTCTAAAAATGCAATTAGGGTTTCTAAATAGAAAATTAAAATACTAAAATATAATTAGAGCTTTCTAATCATACTTAATTTTAATGAACTCATTAGGTTTGCCAAATAAAATTTGGGTTTCCTAATTTAGTGTTTACAATTCCCGGTTTTGAAATTAGGGTTCCTCGGCTATCGATTAGGGTTTCTAACAGCACATTAGGGTTTCTAATCCTGAGATTAGGGTTTCTAATCTCTTATTAGGTTTTATAATTTTTAACCTTATCCAGTCAAACATTGGTCAACAATTCTATACAGTACATATACATTCTCACCAATATAATTATTATAAATTATATTTTCTACTGAATCCCTATCCGACAATTAGGGTTAGGGTTTCTAAAGCTTGTTAAGTACAACTCTACTCTAAATTTATTAGTCAATACACAAATTGACTTTCTCAAGACTCATATCACAGATACACCGTGCAATATTAACAGTCAATATTAACTAAAAAAAATTTATTCGAAAATTTTGGATTATTCAAAATCCCGGGTTATTACATTAAGGGTCACCAAGTACAAGGAACAGTAGCCTAAACTCTCTTTACGCAAACTTTTAAGTTGCTAATCCTAGGCATGCAGGGCTAGCTAAGTGGCTGGTATGGAGTGGTTAAACAACTCCTTAAGTAACCATTGTTCCTTTCTATTGCACCATGAATCCCAACATTGGGTAAAGCAAGTGTCTAGTCCATGCTTTTCTCTTTAAATACAAGCCACCATGGCAGTCTGTTATAGTGATAAGAGTGTTGGAGAAATCTGAGTAAAGAATTCTTAGTTGCTAAGCATTACCAAATCAGTGTGTGAGATATCAAGGTTAAAGCTCGAGAAGGTATAATTTCTACTTCGTTCTTAACTTGAGTCTTGTTTGATTCTCGGTTTTCCTAAATTAATAGGTCAAGTATGATGAATTAGCATGATATAGGGTGTTTGAAAAGTTTATTTTCGTGCATGAATACGTTAATAATTGCCTGGAATCAAGTTGTGGCTACTCTGCAAAATAGAGCATGTTCACTGCTTCTGAACTCCATGGGGTGCAGCTGCACCGTACTTAGGAACCAGCTGATGGGTTCGGTCGTATTAGACCATGTATTATGAAATTCCCTTAGGTTGTATGCATTTATTAAAGTCTTAATGAAATTAACCCAACAAACTTAGACTTTGTCGAAATAGTGTAGACCGAAGTCTCGGAAAGAGCTGACTTCGGAGATGTCTTCGGACAAAGTGTGTTGTCTTCGAACAAGTCGTAATGTCTTTGGACAAAGCGTGTTGTCTTCGGACAAGTCGTAATGTTTTTGGACGAAGCGTGTTGTCTCCGGACAAGTCGTAATGTCTTCGGACGAAGCATGTTGTCTTTGGACAAGTCGTAATATCTTCAGACATGGCCAGATGTCTTCGGCTTCGGACATGGCCAGATGTCTTCTGCTTCGGACATGGCCAGATGTTCTGGGACTCGGAGACAGCATCATAACTTGATATAAGGATGGATTAATAAATATTCCTATACTGTTATAAACTATTATTACACGAATGAGTTTTAAGTAGAGAATTTTACTAACTTCGGGAAAATAAATCTAATGTCTATAAACATGCGTAAAAAAGGGGTCGATGGGATTTATAGATTTTATGGTCTACTTAAAGCAATAAACCTCTTGGAACTATGAAGAAGAAAGATTATGAATAAACTAGCAGTGGTCAAAAGTATGAGCACGTTAGTGTACAGCTATGAGTTTTGATGGGTGCAGCAGTATACATAGATAGAAAGAAAAATGTGTTATATGTACATGTTGTTTATATATGTATATCAAGTGTGTTTGGCTAATGAATACCTATACTTACATAAATAGGACAAACATAATTCATTGAGGTGATTTTCGCTATAGTAACGATCAACGCTAAAGGCAAGTTCCCTAACCTCACTCAAATTTACATTGAGTAAGTATCTGAACACTATTATTATTGTGTTGCAAGTTTCTTAATTCTCACACTGTATTCATTTGAATTGTTGTCATATCAATCATATTTTTATCAAGCAAATATCTGTTTCTATTCGAAAATCATTTGTATACCTTGACGTTGTTGCAAGCATTGGACTTATCGTTCTTAAATGCATTATAAAAATTGTCTAAGCCTTTGATTCGACTAGACTATTATTATGTGTTAAAAAGCTATCCAAACCGATTAACTTGGTGCGGACTATCGTAAATTTACTGAGATGAACAACCCTCGTTGAAGGGGAAATTATATATTGTCGGGTAACCGACGTGCGCACATGAGTATGATTAAATGTTATGCATAACATAAGGTACTTTAGGCTGATCACCTATTGTACTCGTTTTTATTGGATTACAGTGTAATACTGTTAATCCTAGTAAGAGTTCTTAGTCCTTAGTGACTGCTCAGTGCTCATTCATATTGAACCTCAAAATGAATAAATCCTGAAAGTTGTTGACATCCTTCAGTCTATAGCGATACCTATTGAATACTCTTGATATTTCTCAATATCCTTGAACTACCAATTATTATTATACCCTTGAAAGGTTTAAATGCTATAACTGCTTGTTCTTCTGGCTATATTACTTGTTGGGCAAATTTGTTGCTCATTCTTGCTTCCTAAAACATTACAGTTAAGGCAGAGCAAGGCGGTACTTCAGGAAAGGACAAAGGAAATGGCAAGGCGACATAATAACTTAGTCCTTAAGACTAGAAGTATTATTATTATTGTTATGATGTATTCAAGAATGATTAAGTTATGTTTAAATTAATCACTGAATTGTCGTAGTAATGGTTACGATACCTTGGGACGCGAATATATATATTATATCAATGTAAATTATTCTATTATTTCCGTTGTTAATGATTTAGTAAGATATTCGTAGTTGCACGTGATGCACCGAATTCGAGATATGGGTGTCCGAATTTTGGGGGTGTCACAGTAGACCGGGATGTTCTTCAGGAAATACGTCAGGAAAGTCACTAACAACAGGAATATTATTTAAATCTGACGTGTCTTTATTCAAATCTATAACACAGGCTAAGAAAGCTTGACATCCGATTTTTAATAAACGAATGGCTTTATCGCTTGATATAACAGTGATTGATTTTAATGGTTTAGTTGTTTGACATCGAAAAACAGGTTAGTTAGGAATATGAAAACTAATAACCTTACAAAAATAATCAATTTTGGCATGATGAGTAGTTAACCAATCAATCCCTAAAATCACATCAAAAGTAAGTATCTTTAAAGAGATAAGGTCAACTGGTAATGTGATGGGGCCAACTTGGATCAAACAGGATTTATAAATAGTGGATGTGATGAAAGTTTCTCCAAATAGAGTTTCCATAGATAGGTCAAAGTCTAATTTCTCCAGAGTTAACTTTAAATGTTGAGCACAAGCAAAAGAGATAAAATAATGGGTAGCACCGGTATTAAGTAAGGTATAAACTTCGCAAGAATTTATGATTAGCTTACCCGTGATCACCTCGTTTGGGTTCCTCACATTTTGACCAGTCACAACAAACGCTCTTCCAGGAACCGTTGACTTTGACTTTTCTGGGACAGCCTTTTGAGTCGTCATTCCCGCTGGACTTGGTTTCGCTACTATACAATCTCGAGTGATATGTCCTTCCTTTCTATAATTATAACATACCTTAAACTGTTCTGGGCAGTTTGGACTGATATGTCTCTCTTTCCCGCATTTATAGCATACGACCGGTGGTCTCTCTCCTCCCTTAGAACCAGTTGTTGCTGGTGCTGACGTCTTCACATGATCATTATTGAATCTTCTCTTTTTTAAAATCTCCTCCCGACTCACTTCTTCTATTCTCATGGCCATGATTACCACCAAAGTGGTTACCGCTTTTGTCCATATTTTTATTTCTCCGCTGGTTATCGTTGTTCGTATGACTGCTGTCACCGGTATGATCCAGGTTGTGGTCCCTCGGTTCAACGTACTCGTTATCTTGCTTTAGTAATTGAGCCTTGTTGGCAACATCTGAATAGAGAAAAAATTTATGAGAAATGATATATTGACGTATGCCGGGTTTCAAACCTCTCAGAAACATCCGCAACATACGTTCCTCATTCTCCACCAAATGAGGTGCAAACCTGGATAACTCTGTAGACTTTGCCTCGTACTGGGACACCTTCATATTGTTTTGTTCCAGTCTAATAAACTTCACTTCCTTCATATGACGGATATTTTCAGGAAAGTACTTTTCATTGAATAGTTTCTGAAACGTCTCCCAAGACATGCTGAGTGCGGCTAGATGGGTACGCTTCACAGATTCTCACCAATAATCTGCCTCATTATGGAATATAAAGGTGGCGAATGGAACCTTATGTTCCTCCGTGCATCCCAAGACATCGAATATCTTGGTGATTTGCTTGACCCACGTCTCCGCCTTAATCGGATTCAGCTTTCCCCAGAATTCTGGTGGTGCCAATTCTTTGAACTGCTTGGCTATGACAAACCGTGAATTGCTATCATTTCCTGCTGTATTTTGAACACGAGTCTCCTTCGTCTGATTTTGCATGAACTGTAAAAAGCTTTTAAACATTCCGTCATTCATCGTCTGATCAGTGGTGTTGTTTACAGGAGGAACATTGTTGGCTTGTTGCATGTTCTCCTCGTTGGTGAGTAAAGGAGTCTCCACGGTCTCATTTACTCCACTATTATTATTCTCAGTCGACATTCTCAAATACTGCCATAAAATAAGGGTTAATTAAAGAAATCAACATATCACATAATATCTCTATATTATGATTGACCAACAAATAAGCTTGGGTAGGACACACTAGCGAAGGATTTACTCATCTCTCCCCTCCTAGTTCTATTCCTCGATCTCCGCCAGAGATCATATCCCTAAGCTCTAATACCAACTGTGACGCCCCAAAATAGGTATACAACACTCATTCTAAGTCGTCAGTAACATGGTACAGAAACAACTACAACTTTATTAATACAATATGAAAATTGTGAGTTTAAATACAAGTATTGTCTTCTAGACATTATCAACACTCAAATAATTCCTCATTACAATTATTGATATATTATTTTACAAAAATGGTGAGGACTACTAAAACAACTTTCTAAGACCTTCATTCCATACCCCGACTAGTACTCGTTATATTCTCGCCTCCTGAGAAGAAAAATGGAACAAAAAGGAAAAGGGTGAGCTCAACTAGCCCAGTAAAGAATATTATGGCTAAGATAATATAGAACAAATTATCGTTAGTCTTCAACAGGGAAAAATCTGATGGAATATAATAGAAAACAAGTTTCAGATCAATATTCGCAGCGAAAATAACAATTCATAGAAGAGTTACGTAGAGAATGAAATCTACTATAATCTATGAATTTAAAAGTTCATCATCAATATTTTATTCCTGTAACATCAATCAATATACATCTTGAATCAAATATTCATTTTTGCACTACAGGCCAAAGATATTCATCAGTTGGTCATATTCTTCTCAACACTTATTCATCTTCGCACTACAGGCCAAAGATATTCATAAGAAAATTAACCATCTTTGCACTACAGGCCAAAGATATTCAGTAATGTCATCATCTAGGACTGAGGATGATGAAAAATATTTTAAAGAAAACGAATCTAGTGAAACAAAAGAACAAATAATAAGGATTCGTACTTTAAACAGTCCAAGTTCAAAAATACTTCTTAAATAACCATAGTGAAGTAAAATTCAAGAATGATCAAAACATGTATACAATCAAAGCTAGTATCCATAATAGATATTTTGGACAAAAAATGAAAATTTAATTTTTTTGTGAATAGTGCCGTATTCGTGAATAGTGTCGTATACGTGAATAGTGTTGTATACGTGAATAGTAACCTCGACACTAAAAGACAAGAATTTGACAAAAAAAATCTTACCAATATTTCGGCATAATGATATTAGAAGAAATAATATCATTTTAAAAAAAAATAACATCCCTTACCTCGAAAAGACAGTACTTCTAGCCGGAATATCAGATATAACGCTAAAAGAACTTGCACCGTAGCAACACTCAAAGTATCAAAATACTCACAAGAATACGCTCGATAATATAGAGAGAAAATGAGAGAGAAAACTTTAGTTTCTGGTGTGATTTTTAATTCTAACCTAAGGACCCTATTTATAAGAAAATGCTTAGAACACCAAAGCAGAAAATTTAATAAATATTATTATTATTTTTCTAAAACCTCCTACGCACACTAATTGAATTCAAACATCAACCACCCACTCAATAAAAGTAAGAAAAACGTTTTTCTTAAATAAATATTTTAAACTTCAAAAATTAATTATTCCGAAACTTCGGAACTTCAATAATTCATAGAAAATAGCCCTTTTTAGAAAAATTCAAATCTTATGTCCATTCCATAGGAATTTTAATTCTCTACAACTTTGCAGAAGAAAGTTTTTCCAAATTCCAAACAGAAGTTGATTGAAATCCACAAACGGGCGATTTTACAGGCTATAATTAAATTCCCGTCAAGAAATGGGCCCACAGACATGTTTAAAATGTTTTAAACAACTTTTGCAACAAAAATACTCTTTCTCCTCATATATTCATATATCCCACATTCATTGTAAAAATATCACCATTATTATATTATTAAAATATAATAATATATTTAAATGAATTATTTTATCAGAAAAGATAAAATATCAATTTTTCAACAATTGTCACTTTAAAATTTTCTCCATCTATATTCACATAAAATGAATATTTTCCTTATCATATAAATTAATAATTAATTATTCACAAATATTATTACAGAATCACAATACTGACAATCAGGCAGTTCCTAGGAAAGAGGGGGCGTTCCAATAAGGATTTCTCCTTATTGGCGCGCAATTAGATGATCAAACCTCTCCTTAGACAGAACTTTATAGACATTGCCAATAATGTTTTCTAATAATATTATTCAGATAATATGAATTATTGTTCTGATAATAAAAAATACCGTGTAGTGACAATTATTGAAACAACAGTAATATAAAATATCAACGTAGCAATTATTGAATCAATAAAATAAAATATTGAACAGTAATTATTGTAACAATTATTAAGTAGTGCCTTCTTACGTAAGAATTAATAATTGGTGCAATACCGTGTGCTACTGTGTTTTTAACCACTGAGTATTTCAACAGTATTAATGATAACAACTACGTCGTTATTTAAAAATAACTTATACTTGTTGTTTTCTTCATTCAATCGCTTTCCGTTATGGGGCCCACACAAGACTGCGCCGTCGTACGAATATTCTCCGACAGCAAGAATATTCCACGACAACAATGAATATTTTATAACCACTTACTTATTTGAAATATTTGCGTATTTTACCCATAACTAAACACATTAATCAAATCAACCATTACTATTTCAAAATAATAAATAGAGGAAATTCAATTTTATTTATAATAAGTTGGGGTCTTACAACCTCCCCTCCTTATGAAATTTCTTCCTCGAAATTGACGTACGTACCTGGTGTTTCAAAAAGGTGAGGATACCTCGCTTTCATTTCCATTTCCAACTCCCAGGTCATTTCCTCTATAGCATGGTTCCTCCACAAAACTTTAACTTGTGGTATGACCTTTGTGTGTAGAACATGATCCTTCCTATCCAAGATCTTGACAGGTACCTCTTCACACGTTAAGTCTTCGGCTATCTCGTCCGGTTCTAACTCAATAACGTGGTTCGGGTCTTTCACATATTTATGTAGCACAAATATGTGAAAAACATTATGAACACGAGACATACTTGGAGGTAACGCGAGTCTATAGGCTACATTTTCTACTCGGTCAAGAATCTGAAATGGACCAATAAATCGTGGATTGAGCTTTTCTCTTTTTCCAAATCTTGTAACTCCCTTCCATGGAGCAACACGCAACAATAAATGATCCCCAAAACTAAATTTCACGTCCTTTCGATGAAGATCCGCATAACTCTTTTGTCGATCCTGTGCCGTTTGTATACGTTGTCGAATCATTTGGATCTTTTTCGTAGTCATACGTACCAACTCGGGTCCCAACAATGTTGCTTCATCCACCTCATCCCAACATATTGGAGAGCGACACTTTTGTCCATACAATGCTTCGAATGGAGCCACACCTATACTTGCCTGATAACTGTTGTTGTAGGAGAATTCCACCAATAATAATTACTTATCCCAACTACCTTTAAAATCTAGGACACAGAGTCTTAATAGATCTTCAAGAGTTTGAATAGTCCTCTCTGATTTTCCGTCCGTTTGAGGATGGTATGCCGAAATGAATCGTAAATCTGTGCCCATAGCTTTTTGCAAGCTAACCCAAAATTGTGAAGTGAATCTTGGGTTACGATACGAAACTATGGATACTGGCATGCCATGCAATCTCACAATCTCATTTATATACATATGAGCATGACGTTCAAGGGAATAAGTCTCCCGTATCGGCAAGAAATGAGCAGACTTAGTTAATCTATCAACAATAATCTAAATAGCATTTATGCCTTGAGAAATCATGGAAGACCCATAACGAAATCCATTGTAATGTGTTCCCACTTCTATTTTGGAATCTCAAGTGGTTGCAATGGACCCTTAGGCACTTGATGCTCCGCCTTTACACGTTGACAAGTTAAACACCTCGAGATAAACTTTGCAATCTCTCTCTTCATATTGTTACACCAAAATGTATGTCGAAGATTACGATACATTTTGGAACTTCCAGGATGGATTGCAAATGGTGTATTGTGTGCCTCCGTCATGATCTGGTTCTTTAAATCAGAATCATTAGGAACACAAAGTCTGGAGTGGACTCGAAGTATTCCTTTTTCATCGATTCTCACTTCCAGAATAGCACCTTCCTATACTTTCTTCTTCATACGCATTAGCTCCTGGTCGGTGGTTTGAGCAACTTTAACTTTTTCGATTAAAGTCAATTCTATGCGTATACTTGACATCATCGCATGGGTCCCTGGAGTCTTGAATTCTATCTTCAACTTTTGTAAGTGACACAAAATAGGCCTTTATGTTAACAACATCGCACTCGTTCCCGCATATGATCTTCTACTCAACGCGTCAGCTACCATGTTCGCTTTTCCAGGATGGTATTGAATGCTATGGTCGTAGTCTTTCAATAGCTCGAGCCAACGTCGTTGCTGTTGAGTTCCTTTTGGGTGAAGAAATATTTGAGGCTTTTATGGTCTGAATATATATCCACTTTCTCCCCATATAGATAGTGCCTCCAGATCTTTAGCACGAAAACGACTGCTGCCAACTCTAGATCATAAGTAGGATAATTTCTCTCATATTCTTTAAGTTTTCGCGAGACATATGCTATGACTTTCCTATGTTGTATGAGAACACACCCTAACCCTTTGCCTGAAGTATCGCTGTATATAATAAATCCATCCGAACCAGATGGTATTGTCAGAACAGGTACCGAAATGAGTCTCCTCTTAAGTTCTTAGAAACTCTTCTCGCATTCCTCACTCCATACGAATTTTGTATCTTTCTGAGTCAGCTGAGTTAACGGAGTAGCAATTCGAGAAAATCCTTCCACAAATCTCCGATAATAACTAGCTAAGCCCAGAAAGATACGTACTTCGGTCACCGACTTTGGTGGTTCCCAATTTTGTATTGCTTCAATCTTCGTCGGGTCAACAGATACTCCATGTTTTGACACCACGTGCCCAAGGAATGCTACTTCTTCAAGCCAGAACTTGTATTTTTTCAACTTGGCATATAGCTTGTTTTCACGAAGCCTTTGGAGTACCAGCTTTAAATGGTGCTCATGATCTTCACGGCTTTTGGAATATATGAGGATGTCATCAATAAAGACAACAACGAACTGATCCAAACATTCCTTGAATATCTGGTTCATCATATCCATGAAAGCCGCAGGAGCATTAGTCAATCCAAAAGACATGACTAAGAATTCATAATGCCCGTACCGAGTTCTGAAGGCAGTCTTTAGAATATCTCCAGTTCTAATCTTCGGCTGATGATATCTAGAACGAAGATCGATCTTTAAAAAGAATTGTGCTCCTTGTAACTGGTCAAACAGGTCATCTATGCGAGGTAGCGGATACCTATTCTTGATAGTGACATGGTTCAATTCCCGGTAGTCAATACAAAGTCGCATACTTCCGTCTTTCTTCTTTACGAATAAAACAGGAGCACCCCAAAGAGATGTACTAGGACAAATGAATCCGATGTCCAACAACTCCTGTAGTTGGACCTTTAACTCCTGAAGTTCAATAGGAGCCATTCGATATGGGGCTTTAGAAATGGGCTTTGTACCAGGTTCAAGATCAATAAAGAATTCAACTTCACGTTCTGGGGGTAGACCGGGAAGTTCTTCAGGAAATACGTCAGGAAAGACACTAACAACAGGAATATTATTCAAATCTGACGTGTCTTTATTCAAATCCATTACATGGGCTAAGAAAGCTTGACATCCATTTTTTAATAAACGAATGGCTTTATGGCTTGATATAACAGTGATTGATTTTAATGGTTCAGTTGCTTGAATTCGAACAAAAGGTTGGTTAAGAATATGAAAACTAACAACCTTACGAAAATAATCAATTTTGGCATGATGAGTAGTTAACCAATCAATCCCTAAAATCACATCAAAAATAAGTATCTTTAAAGAGATAAGGTCAACAGGTAATGTGATGGTGCCAACTTGGATTAAATAAGATTTATAAACAGTGGATGTGATGAAATTTTCTCCTAATGGGGTTTTCACAGATAGGTCAAAGTCTAATTTCTCTAGAGTTAAGTTTAAACGTTGAGCACAAGCAGGAGAGATAAATGAATGGGTAGCACCTGTATCTAGTAAGGTATAAACTTTGCAAGAATTTATTATTAGCTTACCCGTGATCACCTCATTTGGGTTCCTTGCATTTTGACCAGTCACGATAAATGCTCTTCTAGGAACCGTTGACTTTGACTTTTTTGGGACAGCCTTTTGAGTCACCATTCCCGCTGGACTTGGTTTCGCTATTGTACAATCTCGAGCGATATGACCTTCTTTTTCACAATTATAACATACCTTGAACTGTTGTGGGCAGTTTGGACTGATATGTCCCTCTTTCCCGCATTTATTGTAAAATCCCAAATTTTATGAATAAAGATTTAAATTTCTCGAATTTTTTTTTAATATTATGGTGTGGATTTAATATAATGTTATAGATGTGGGTAATATTTATAAATTTTGCAAAGTATGCAAGTTGTTATATTATATTCGATTGGTCGGGGAATATTCTTTGTGTCGGAGAATATTCGTACGACAGCACACAACAGAATTATTGTCAAATTGAGAAAACGACAAAAATATTTTTATGAAAATAATGGCAGAAGTTTTACAGTTAATACTGTTGAACTACTCGATAGTAAAAGTACAGTAATACGCGTGGTTGTATAGTGGCACACGGTATTGGTTATTGATGCTTACGTGATAAGTCACTCAGTTATACTCAATTATTGCTACAGTAATTGTTGCATCATATCTCTCATATTATTGATTCGATTATTTTCACAGTATCATCTGCATAATATTTGATATATAATTAAATCAATAATTGAGACGACAAAGTTATTCATATTATTAAATTGCAATATTTACAATGTCTAGAAGTTCTGCCAAGGAGAGGTTTGGTCACCTAATTGTGTGCCAATAGGGAGAAATCCTTATTGAAATGCCCCCTCTTTCCTGGGAACGACCTAGTTGTTAAATATTATGAGTTATGATATTAATGATGAATAAGTTCGTGTTGATTAAAGATGAATTTGATAGTTCCATTGTGTTGGAATTATTGGTGTTAGTTGAAATCGACATCTATTCCGATGATAATTGATGTCTGGGGTTATATTGATAAATTGGGTAATTTATCGGATAAATGAGCAATAAATTGCTACTTATTCACATGCTTATATAACTATTTATTCACATGTGTGTACTATTGAGTCACATTCATTTACTATTAGGGGAGTTGGTGTAAGATTGATAATACTTGCATGACTAAGTTAAAGATGGAGGTATAGATGGAGGTACTATATTGTAATTAATTTTTTCACATGTTTAGAACTATTGAGTCACATGATTTACTATTGAGTCACATGATTTTACTATTGATTCACATGATTTACTATTAGGGGAGGTGGTGCAAGTTTGATAATACTTGCAGGACTAAATTAAAAATGAAAGTTAGAGGTATTGTACTGTAATTTTTCGAGCCCCAAAACGTGCAATTATTGAAACTATATTTTTCTATAAATAAAAGCTTATTCTTCCTTCATTTCTCACCAATTCACTAAAGCTTTAGAGCCATTATTATAGAGAGAAATTATAGAGAGAAAGAAGAAGAGAAGTCTGCTACCTCACTATTCCAGTATCCAGTCTTCTTTTGAGGTAAGGGGTATTATTTCTTTTGTATTCATGAAGAGAACTTCTGTTATTCCATTTATTTTCATTATTCTGTTGGACTAACCTGTATACGCGGTCTACCCTATACTTGGTGAAATTCTTCTGTTATTCTATTCTTTATTATTCTGTTGGAATATCATGTCTGTGTGTTTTATGTCGGACCTGGTTCCGTCCTTATTATTCTGTTGAAATATCCTGTCTGTGCGTTTTACGCCAGGCCTGGTTCCGTTATTTTTTATTCTGTTGGAATAACCTGTCTATGCGAAGTACCGCATACATGGTGAAATTATGTTATTATTTCATTCTTTATTATTCTGTTGGAATATCTTGTCTGTGCATTTTACGCCGGACCTGGTTCCGTCTTTATTATTCTGTTGGAATATCCTGTCTGTGCATTTTATGTCGGACCTGGTTCTGTTATTTATTATTCTGTTGGAATAACCTATCTATGCGAAGTACCGCATGCATGGTGATTTCTGTTGTTATTCCATTCTTTATTATTCTGTTGGAACATCCTGTCGGTGTGAATCTCGTCTGACCTAGTTTCGTTATTTATTATTCTATTAGAATAACCTGTCTATGTGGATTACCACATGCATGGTGAATGATCCTTTGTATTCATTCCTTATTAAATTATAGAAATGATCTGTATATATATAAATTACCGCGTAGCGGGTGAAAATCCATTTGCAGTTTCGTATATTCTATTATACTCGTATCAGATATCATTTCTTTTGTACTCGTCATGAAATATCATTTTATTTGGTATTTTCTGTTATGAGTTACTATTCACGAATTACTATTCACCCGGTTACTATTTATTCTAATATTATTCACTCGGGTATTCGGAGCACTTTTCATGCCAGAATACTATTCACGAGTTACTATTCACAAGTTACTATTCACACAAATTACTATTCACCTAAATATTATTCACTCAGGTATTTGGAGTACTTTTCATGTCGGATTACTATTCACGAGATACTACTCACGGGGTACTATTCACGACAAAAAATTGGTTCTTTTTTGTCCAAATTATTTTTTGTGCATGAATATTATTCTTGAATTTTACTCTACAAAGAAGTATCATGTTGACAATTTGGACGTTATTAGTTCCTGGATAAATTAATTCTTGAACTTGTTTTATTGAATTATTATGTCATTGTCATCATCCTCATGTTTATATTATGTTGAAAGTCATCTATGGCCTGTAGTGCATAGATGGACTTGGTATGATTATGATCAGGAATTATTCGGTATAATCATGACCGTAATGTTACAAATGATGTGAAAAGTCCTCATTGGCCCATAGTGTATTGATGGACAGTTTTTGGTATGATTATGGCTATGGATTCTCTTCGGCCAAGGGAGCAAAGATGAATTGTTTTATGGCATGATCAGGACCGTTGATGAAAATATGATTATCTTTGGCCCGTAGTGCATGGATAATTCGTGGTCGTGATACTAAATAATATCCTTGGCCTGTAGTGCAGGGAAGATTTGATGATGTAGATTATTTATTAAGCTGAGTCTCAGCAATAAAAAGTGATGAAAATATTTTAAATCATAGAAGATAGTAGATTTTATTCTCTTCTTGACTCTTTTAATGGATTGTTTGTTCCGTTGCAGTTAAACTTGATGTCTATTGTATTTTATCAGTTTAACATTGTTGAAGGCTAATGATAATTTATCCTGCATTATCTTAGTCATAATATTTCTTACTGGGCTAGTTGAGCTCACCCTTTCTTTCACTGTTCTCTTCAGGAAATGAGAACATAGATGGGACTAGTCGGGGAACGGAGTGATGGTCCGAGATGATAACATTAGTAGTCCTCACTATTCAGTTAAATAGTGTGATAATAAATGTAATGAGGACTCCATTGAGTGTGGATATTGTCTAGATGACAATATTTGTATTAAAACTCACAGCATATGTTTTGTCGTATTTTACATGACTGTTGTATAATTAAGTTTGTATTTGTATTCCGTGCCATATATTTGGCAACTCAAAAATAGGTGATGTATACCTATTTTGGGTGCGTCACAGTAGGTATCAAAGCTTAGGGATATGATCCCTGGCTGAGATGTGATACAAGAACTAGGAGGGGAGAGACAGGGAATTCCTTCGCTTGTATGACCTACCTAAGTTTATTTGGTATTTAATTGGTCGGTCAGAGTATAGGGATAATATGTGATATGTCAATTAACCCTTATTTTGTGACAGTGTTTGAAAATGGTATCTAAAAATGTTGAGATTAGCAATGGAGCAAAATAATATGACCGTATCGCAGTACGAGGCTAAGTTGCGGAGTTATCCCGGTTTGCATCCCATTTGATCGATAATGAGGAGCGAATGACGCGAATGTTTCTAAGAAGTTTGAAACCCGATATACGTCAATATCTCATTTCTTATAAACTTTGTTTATATTCAAATGTTATGAATAGGGATCAGTTATTGGAGCACAATAATGAGATAGCACAACCAAAAAAGCAACGACCAACAACACGATAATAATCATACCGGTGGCAACGGCCATCAGAACAATGATAACCATTGTGGGGGAAATTATCATGCCAAGAATGGTAACCACTTTGATGGTAATCATGGCCAAGATAATAGAAGTGGAAATTTACAGAAGAGAAGGTCATTTATTTCGATTTTATCGTATAGTGAAGTCAAGTCCAGCTGGGACGGTGGCACCAAAGGCGGATACGAATAAAACAAAGTCGATGGTTTCAGGAAGAGCATTTTTTGTGATTTCTTAAAAAGCGAGTAACCCGAACGAAGTTAGCACGGGTTAATTAATTATAAATTTTTACGAAGTCTATACCTTATTAGATACTGGTTCTACCCATTCTTTTAACTCTCTTGCTTGCTTTCAACGTTTAAATTTGACTCTGGAGAGATTAGACTTTGACATATCTGTTGAAAATCCGTTAGGAGAAACCTTCATTACTTGTGTTATCCAAGTCTTGGATGAGAGTCACAGTTTTGAATGATAATTCTATTGTTAATAAATTTCCTGACGTATTCTTGAAGACTTCTTGGCTTACCCCAGAACGTGAAATCAAATTTTGTACAGACCCCAGTACAAAACCCATTTCTTAAACCCTCAAGTATTTTTTTTCACCCAAAACAAACGTAACATGCGCCAAAGATGTTGGCTCGAGCTGTTGAAGATTACGATCGTACCATTCAATACCATCGTAGAAAAACGAACGTGGTAGCTGACGCATTGAGTAGAAGATCATATGCGAATATACGAACTCACATGTAGATAATGAATATACGAGTAGAATTGACTTTAATCGATAAAGTTAAAGCCGGTCAAACTACAGACTCAGAGCTGATGAAAATGAAGAAGAAGGTTCAAGAGGGCGTTATTCTAGAAGTAAGAATTAATGAAGAGAGGAAATCGCAACTCTCGATTTTATTGGCCCATTTGAAATCCTTGAACGAGTAGGAACTGTGGCTTATAGACTCTTTTTACCGCCAAGTGTGTCGCGTGTTCATAACGTTTTTCACGTATCGATGTTACGTAAATATGTGGACGACCCGAACCACATTATTGATTTAGAATCGGACGAGATATCGAATAATTAACGTATGAAGATGTACTTGTTAAAATCCTGGAATGTATTCAACACTTAAAGATTATACCTCAAGAGTTAGAATCTGACGAAGTGTTCTTATCTGTTCGGCATACCAGGTACGTATATAAATTTTGAGGGCAAAATTTCATAAGGAGAGGAGATTGTAAAATCCCAAATTTTATGAATAAAGATTTAAATTTCTCGAATTTTTTTTAATATTATGGTGTGGATTTAATATAATGTTATAGTTGTGGGTAATATTTATAAATTTTGCAAAGTATGCAAGTTGTTATATTATATTCGATTGGTCGGGGAATATTCTTTGTGTCGGGGAATATTCGTACGACGGCACAATCATTGGTGGACCCCACAACAGAATTATTGTCGGATTGAAAAAATGACAAAAATATTTTTATGAAAATAACTGCAGAAGTTTTACCGTTAATACTGTTGAACTACTCGATAGTAAAAGTACAGTAATACTCGTGGTTGCATAGTGGCACACGGTATTGGTTAATGATGCTTACGTGATAAGTCACTCAGTTATACTCAATTATTACTACAATAATTGTTGCATCATATCTCTCATATTATTGATTCGATTATTGTCACAGTATCATCTGCATAACATTTGATATATTATTAAATCAATAATTGAGACGACAAAGTTATTCATATTATTAAATTTCAATATTTACAATGTCTAGAAGTTCTGCCAAGGAGAGGTGTGGTCTCCTAATTGCGCGCCAATAGGGAGAAATCCTTATTGGAAAGCCCCCTCTTTCCTGGGAACGACCTGGTTGTTAAATATTGTGAGTTATGATATTAATAATGAATAAGTTCATGTTGATTAAAGATGAATTTGATAGTTCCATTGTGTTGGGATTATTGGTGTTAGTTGAAATCGACATCTATTCCGATGATAATTGATGTCTGGGGGTTATATTGATAAATCGGGTAATTTATCGGATAAATGAGCAATTAATTGCTACTTATTCACATGATTATATAATTATTTGTTCACATGTGTGTACTATTGAGTCACATTCATTTACTATTAGGGGAGTTGGTGCAAGATTGAT
The DNA here is from genome assembly GCA_020205505.1 of Panax japonicus. Classification (NCBI taxonomy): domain Eukaryota; kingdom Viridiplantae; phylum Streptophyta; class Magnoliopsida; order Apiales; family Araliaceae; genus Panax; species Panax japonicus. Next base: position 65,308,725 of record CM035092.1, read on the forward strand.
AATACTTGCATGACTAAGTTATAGATCCACTATATTGTAATTAATTTTTTCACATGTTTAGAACTATTGAGTCACATGATTTACTATTGAGTCACATGATTTTACTATTGCTTCACATGATTTACTATTAGGGGAGGTGGTACAAGTTTGATAATACTTGCAGGACTAAATTAAAAATGAAAGAAAAGTTGGAGGTATTGTACTGTAATTTTTCGAGCCCCAAAATGTGCAATTATCGAAACTATATTTTTCTATAAATAGAAGCTCATTCTTCCTTGATTTCTCACCAATTCACTAAAACTTTAGAGCCATTATTATAGAGAGAAATTATAGAGAGAAAGAAGAAGAGAAGTCTGCTACTTTACTATTCCAGTATCCAGTCTTCTTTTGAGGTAAGAGGTATTATTTCTTTCGTATTCATGAAGAGAAATTATGTTATTCCATTTTTTTCATTATTCTGTTGGAATAACCTACATACGCGGTCTACCCTATACTTGGTAAAATTCTTCTGTTATTCCATTCTTTATTATTCTGTTGGAATATCTTGTCTGTGCGTTTTACGCCGAACCTGGTTCCGTTATTTATTATTCTGTTGGAATAACTTGTCTATGCGAAGTACCGTATACATGGTGAAATTCTGTGGTTATTCCATTCTTTATTATTCTGTTGGAATATCCTGTCTGTGCGTTTTACGCCGGACCTTGGTTCAGTCTTTATTATTTTGTTGGAATATCTTGTCTGTGTATTTTACGTTGGACCTGGTTCTGTTATTTATTATTCTGTTGGAATAACCTGTCTACGCGAAGTACCGCATGCATGGTGATTTCTGTTGTTATTCTATTCTTTATTATTCTGTTGGAACATCCTGTCGGTGCGAATCTCGTTTGACCTGGTTCCGTTATTTATTATTCTGTTGGAATAACCTGTCTATGTGGATTACCACATGCATGGTGAATGATCCTTTGTATTCATTCCTTATTAAATTGTGGAAATGATCTGTATATGTGGATTACCGCATGGCGGGTGAAAATCCATTTGCAGTTTCGTATTTTCTATTATACTCGTATCAGATATCATTTCTTTTGTACTCGTCATGAAATATCATTTTATTTGGTATTTTCTGTTACGAGTTACTATTTACAGGTTACTATTCACCCGGTTACTATTCACTCTAGTATTATTCACTCGGGTATTCGGGGCACTTTTCATGCTGGAATACTATTCACGAGTTACTATTCACCCAAATTACTATTCATCTGAATATTATTCACTCGGGTATTTGAAGTACTTTTCATGTCGGGTTACTATTCACGAGGTATTATTCCCGAAGTACTATTTACGGGGTACTATTCACGATGAAAAATTGATTCTTTTCTGTCCAAATTATTTTTGGTGCATGAATATTATTCTTGAATTTTACTCTACAAAGAAGTATCATGTTGACCATTTGGACGTTATTAGTTCCTGGATAAATTAATTCTTGAACTTGTTTTATTGAATTATTATGTCATTGTCATCATCCTCATGTTTATATTATGTTGAAAGTCATCTATGGCCTGTAGTGCATAGATGGACTTGGTATGATTATGACCAGGAATTATTCGGTATAATCATGACCGTAATGTTACAAATGATGTGAAAAGTCCTCATTGGCCCATAGTGCATTGATGGACAGTTTTTGGTATGATTATGGCTATGGATTCTCTTCGGCCAAGGGAGCAAAGATGAATTGTTTTATGGCATGATCAGGACCGTTGATGAAAACATGATTATCCTTGGCTCGTAGTGCATGGATAATTCGTGGTCGTGATACTAAATAATATCCTTGGCCTGTAGTGCAGGGATGATTTGATGATGTGGATTATTTATTAAGCTGAGTCTCAGCAATAAAAAGTGATGAAAATATTTTAAATCATAGAAGATAGTAGATTTTATTCTCTTCTTGACTCTTTTAATGGATTGTTTGTTCCGTTGCAGTTAAACTTGATGTCTATTGTATTTTATCAGTTTAACATTGTTGAAGGCTAATGATAATTTATCCTGCATTATCTTAGTCATAATATTTCTTACTGGACTAGTTAAGGTCACCCTTTCTTTCACTGTTCTCTTCAGGAAATGAGAACATAGATGGGACTAGTCGGGGAACGGAGTGATGGTCCGAGATGATAGCATTAGTAGTCCTCACTATTCAGTTAAATAGTGTGATAATAAATGTAATGAGGACTCCATTGAGTGTGGATATTGTCTAGATGACAATATTTGTATTAAAACTCACAACATATGTTTTGTCGTATTTTACATGACTGTTGTATAATTAAGTTTGTATTTGTATTCCGTACCATATATTTGGCGACTCAGAATAGGTGATGTATACCTATTTTGGGGGCGTCACATTTATAGCATACGACCGGTGGTCGCTCTCCTCCCTTAGAACCAGTTGCTGATGGTGTTGACGTCTTCACATGGTCATTGTTGAATCTTCTCTTTTTAAAATCTCCTCCCGACTCGCTTCTTCTATTCTCATGGCCATGATTACCACCAGAGTGGTTACCTCTTTTGTCCATATTTTTCTTTCTCTGCTGGTTATCGTTGTTCTGATGACTGCTGTCACCGGTATGATCCTGGTTGTGGTCCCTCGGTTGAACGTACTCATTATCTTGCTCTAATAATTGAGCCATGTTGACAACATTTGAATAGAGAGAAAATTTATAAGAAATGAGATATTTACGTATGCCGGGTTTCAAACCTCTCAGAAACATCCGCGTCATACGTTCCTCATTCTCCACCAAATGAGGTGCAAACCTGGATAACTCTGTAAATTTCGCCTCGTACTGGGACACCATCATATTGTTTTGCTTCCAGTCTAATAAACTCCATTTCCTTCATATGACGGATACTTTCAGGAAAGTACTTGTCATTGAACAGTTTTTGAAATGTCTCCCAAGACATGCTGAGTGCGGCTGGATGGGTAAGCTTCACAGATTTCCACCATTAATATGCCTCATTACGGAACATAAAGGTGGCGAACGGAACCTTTTGTTCCTCCGTGCATCCCAAGACATCGAATATCTTGGTGATTTTCTTGACCCACGTCTCCGCCTTAATCGGATCCAGCTTTCCCCAGAATTCTGGTGGTCCCAATTCTTTGAATTGCTTGGCTATTACAAACCGTGAATTGCTATCATTTCCTCCTGTATTTTGAACACGAGTCTCCCTCGTCTGATTTTTCATGAACTGCAAAAAGCTTCTAAACATTCCGTCGTTCATCGTCTGATCAGTGGTGTTGTTTACAGAAGAAACATTGTCGGCTTGTTACACATTCTCCTCATTGGTGAATAAAGGAGTCTCCACGGTCTCATTTACTCCACTATTAACATTCTCAGTCGACATTCTCAAATACTGCCTTAAAACAAGGGTTAATTAAAGAAATCAACATATCACATAATATCCTTATATTATGACCGACCAACAAATAAGCTTATGTAGGACACACTAGCGAAGGATTTACTCATCTCTCCCTCCTAGTTCTATTCTCCCGATCTCCGCCAGAGATCATATCCCTAGACTCTTATACCAACTGTGACGCCCCCAAAATAGGTATACAACACCCATTCTGAGTTGTCAATAATATGGTACAGAAACAACATCAACTTTATTAATACAACATGAAAACTGTGAGTTTAAATACAAGTATTGTCTTCTAGACAATATCAACACTCAAATAAGTCCTCATTACAATTATTGATATATTATTTTACGAAAATGGTGAGGACTACTAAAATAACTTTCTAACACCTTCATTCCATACCCCGACTAGTACTCGCTACATTCTCGCCTCCTGAGAAGAAAAATGGAATAAAAAGGAAAAGGGTGAACTCAACTAGCCCAGTAAAGAATATTATGACTAAGATAATATAGAACAAATTATCGTTAGTCTTCAACAGGGAAAAATCTGATAGAATATAATAGACAACAAGTTTCAGATCAATATTCGCAGCAAAAATAACAATTCATAGAAGAGCTATGTAGAAAATGAAATCTACTATAATCTATGATTTTAAAAGTTCATCATCAATATTTTATTACCTGTAACATCAATCAATATACATCTTGAATTAAATATTTCATCTTTGCACTACAGGTCAAAGATATTCATCAGTTGGTCATGTTCATCTCAACACCTGTTCATCTTTGCACTACAGGCCAAAGATATTCATAAGAAAATCAACTATCTTTGCACTACAGGCAAAAGATATTCAGTAATATCATCATTTAGGACTGAGGATGATGAAAAATATTTTAAAGAAAACGAATCCAGTGAAACAAAAGAACAAATAATAAGGATTCGTACTTTAAACAGTCCAAGTTCAAAAATACTTCATAAATAACCATAGTGAAGTAAAATTCAAGAATGATCAAAACATGGATACAATCAAAGCTATTATCCATAATAGATATTTTGGACAAAAAACAAAAATTTAATTTTTCTGTGAATAGTGCCGTATTCTTGAATAGTGTCGTATACGTGAATAGTACTGTATACGTGAATAGTAACCCTGACACTAAAAGATAAGAATTTCACAAGAAAAATCTTACCAATATTCCGACATAATGATATTTGAAGAAATAATATCATTTTAAAAAAAATAACATCCCTTACCTCGAAAAGACAGTACTTCTAGCCGGAATATCAGATATAGCGCTGAAAGAACTTGCACCAGTAGCAACACTCAAAGTATTAAAATACTCACAAGAATACACTCGATAATATACAGAGAAAAAGAGAGAGAAAACCTTAGTTTCTGGTGTGATTTTCAATTCTAACCTAAGCACCCTATTTATAGGAAAATGCTTAGAACGCCAAAGCAGGAAAATTTAATAAATATTATTATTATTTTTCTAAAACCTCCTACGTACACTAATTGAATTCAAACATCAGCCACCCACTCAATAAAAGTAAGAAAAACGTTTTTCTTAAATAAAATATTTTAAACTTCAAAAATTAATTATTTCGGAACTTCAGAACTTCAATAATTCATAGAAAATAGCCCTTTTTTAGAAAAATTCAAATCTTATGACCATTCCATAGGAAATTTAATTCTCTACAACTTTACAGAAGAAAGTTTTTCCAAATTCCAAACAAAAGTTAACCGAAATTCATAAACGGACGATTTTACAAGCTATAATTAAATTACAGTCAAGAAATAGGCCCACAGACATGTTTAACATGTTTTAAACAACTTTTGCAACAAAAATACTCTTCCTCCTCATATATTCATATATCCCACATTCATTGTAAAAATATCACCATTATTATATTATTAAAATATAATAATATATTTAAATGAATTATTTTATCAAAAAAGATAAAATATCAATTTTTTAACAATTGTCACTTTAAAATTTTGCTCCATCTATATCTACATAAAATGAATATTTTCCTTATCATATAAATCAATATTAATTATTTATAAATAATATTACAGAATCGCAATACTGACAACCAGACTAGTTCCCAGGAAATAGGGAGCTTTCCAATAAGGATTTCTCCTTACTGGCGCGCAATTAGATGACCAAACCTCTCCTTAGACATAACTTTCTAGACATTGTCAATAATGTTATCTAATAATATTATTCAGATAATATGAATTATTGCTCCGATAATAGAAAATACTGTGTTGTGATAATTATTGAAACAACAGTAATATAAAATATCAACGTAGCAATTATTGAATTCAATAAAATAAAATATTGAACATCAATTACTGTAATAATTATTGAGTAGTGCCTTCTTACGTAAGAATCAATAATTGGTACAATACCGTGTGCTACTGTGTTTTTAACCATCGAGTATTTCAACAGTATTAACGGTAACAACTATGCCATTATTTAAAAATACCTTATACTTATCAGTTTTCTTCATTCAATCGATTTCCATTATGGGGCCCACACAAGACTGCGCCATCGTACGAATATTCCCCACAGCAAGAATATTCCACGACCAAACGAATATTCCACGACAACAATGAATATTTTATAACCACTTGCTTATTTGAAATATTTGCGCATTTTACTCATAACTAACCACATTAATCAAATCAACCGTTACTATTTCAAAATAATAAATAGAGGAAATTCAATTTTATTTATAATAAGTTGGGGTCTTACAAAAAATCATTAAAAGTCATTGATGAAAATTCAGCTGCGTTATCAAGTCGAATTGACTTGATTGGAAGATCCGGGAACTGGGCCCGTAACTTGATTATTTGAGCAAGAAGTTTTGAGAAGACAAAATTTTGAGAAGAGAGAAGACAAACATGAGACCATCTAGTTGAAGCATCTATTAAAACCATGAAATATCGAAATGGGCCAGACAATGGTTGAATAGGTCCACAAATGTCTCGTTGAATTCTCTCTAGGAATTTTAGGGCTTCTTTATAAACTTTTACTGGTGATGGTTCGAACAATTAATTTTTCTCGAGAACACGCAGCACAAGGAAATTCACTACTAGGAAAAACCTTCTTATCATTGAGAGGATGACCAGTAGAATTTTCAATAATACGACGCATCATAGAAGTACCTGGATGACCGAGTTTTTCATGTCAAAGCATAAAGGATTTAGGATCTATGATTTTTGGAATCATAACATTATGAGACTCAATTGCTCTAATTTTCGTAGTATATAATCCAGAAGAATTTGAATGAAGTTTTTCTAGGATATTCTTTTTTCCAAAAAAAGTAGAAGTGATGAGAAGATATTCATTATCATTTTCATTAGTTGTTTCAATGTGAAAATCATTTAGTCGAATATCTTTAAAACTAAGCAAATTTCTTCTTGATTTACTAGAATATAGAGCATCTTTGATAAAAACTTGTGTCTCATTTGGTAGCAAGAAACTAGCTTTTCCAAATCCCTCGATTAAATTTGATGTGCAAGAGATAGTTCCTACATTTCCCTAGCTTTGATCAATTGTGACAAATATTTCTCATTTCGAATGATTGTATGAGTTGTTGCACTATCTGCTAAACATATATCATCCATATCTATTAAAAATGGTCTGACACATATAAAAATATAAATAAAAAAAGTTACATTTCAAATATAATTTTATTCATGAGAAACACATACCGCATATAGAATGAAAACTAATAATATTATACATGCAGGGTGTTTAATTAAAACAAGAAATTAAATGATATCCCAAAAGATACTTTCAGAAGGTTCAGTAATATCAACAACCTTTTTCTCAATGTTGGTCATTGGTGGAACATCAACAATATTCAATTGATGATTAACAAAGTTTGTTTCTGCCTCCATTACTTTTTTCTTTTGAGACTCCTGGAATAAATTAACCAGATGCCTCGGCGTACAACAGGTACGAGACCAATGCCCATTCATCCCACACCTAAAATAAACATCTGGTTTGTTCTTTATCTGTGTTGCATTTTCTTTATTTTTACCCGACCCAGACACTTGCCACTTCTGGTGGCTTGAATTGTCGCGGTTCTGGAATTTGTTGTTATGATGGCCTCGTTTGTTCTTTCGTCTCCAAGACTTCTTATTATATGATCATCTCTTGTCACGTTTATTTTGCTGGAATGACGTGCTGTTAATATCTGGCAATGGGGTAGCACCCATTGGCCGTACTTGATAGTTTTTCAACAAAAATACATTATTCTTTTCTGCAACAAGGAGGATAGACAACAAGTCACTGAATTTTGTGAACTTACCCTGTCTATATTGTTGTGACAGAATCATGTTGGTGGGATAAAAAGTTGAGAGCGTTTTCTCTAACATTTGGGTTTCAGAAACTAGATCATCTCACAAAGCCAAAGTAGAGGTTATTCTATATACATTGGAGCTATATTCCGTAATTGATTTGTAATCTTGTAGCCTTAAATTAAGCCACTCAAATTTGGCATTAGGGAGAACAACCAATTTTTGGTGGTCAAATCTTTCCTTCAATTGTGTCCATAAAGACAATGGATCTTTGACTGTTAAATACTCAGTCTTTAATCCTTCATCAATATGGTGACGAAAAAAAATTATGACTTTTACTATTTTGTGCCGAAGTTGCTGTATTTTCTAATTCAATGGTCTTTTCTAACTCATTTGCACTAAGATGCAATTCTGCATCAAGTGTCCAAGCCAAATAGTTGTCTCCAGAGATTTTCAAAACAGAAAAAATCTATTTTTGCCAAGTTTGCCATCTATTCTGGGTTAAACACAATAATAATTGCATGTATGATATATATAAAAAATAAACTAAATCACGACTTCAAGTAGTGATAATGTGCAAATATAAATAATATAAATATTCTTATATTTATGTTATTAGCATATTATCTTAGTAAAAAGAATATGCAATCGTTATTGTATATATACAATTACAAATATATATATATATATATATATATATATATATATATAAGTACAAATGGATCTTCATCCGCCATGCGGTAATCCACGTAGGCAGATCATTTTCACAATTTAATAAAGAATGAATACGAAAGGTCATTCACCATGCATGCGGTAGTCCACATAGACAGGTTATTCTAACAGAATAATAAATAATAGAATAACAAAAGAATTCACCAGGCATACGATAGACCGCACAGACAGGTTATTCCAACAGAATAATAAGTAATGGAACCAGGTCATGCGTAATACGCACAGACAGGATATTCCAGCAGAATAATAAATAATAGAACCAGGTCATGCGTAATACGCACGGACAGAATATTCCAACAGAATAATAAATAATGGAATAACAGAATAATTTCACCATGTATGCGATACTTCGCATAAACAGGTTATTCCCACAATTTAATAAGCGGTAAAAAGGTTCCCACCAAGTCTTGTGAGATTAACAAGGATAGATGGTACCATTGTAAATAACAGAATTTAAAATGGACAATAAAATATAAATATAACTTGACAGTTAAAGAATATAGTAGGCGGCAAAGTCAGGCCAATTATAAGAATAACATTATACTATTGGTGGCATAGCCAAATCGGTAATATAATAATAAATTGCAAGAATTTAATTTTACCGTCTCAGTTGGTTAGAGCTTCGTACTGATAACGTGTTATAAAACTTTAGCAAAAGTGTATAAAGATACTCTTATATTACTAAGGGTGTAAACGAGTCGAACCGGAGCGAACAGAGAGCTACTCGAATTCGACTCGAAATGATAAATTCGTACTCGAATTCGGCTCGAATTCGAATTATATTTGAAAATTTCTACTCATATTTGATTCGACTCGAATATTTAGTACTCGAATTCGATCCGACTCGACTCGAATATTTATTCAAACTACTCGCGAGCTTCAAATTCAAGCTCGAATTCGATTCTCCACATAATAACTAGTTTTATAATAAATATAATTATAAATTGAATTTTTTATTTTACTTAAAAATGAGAAAATATATTTATTATTACACTTTACAAATATAAAATCATAATTAAAATTAAAAAACAAAACAAAATAATAATTAATTATCCTAATTTGATTTAAATTTGTATATATTATAAGAGAATGTATCGAACATCTAATCGAATATGTATTAACCGAGTAATGTATCGAATCACAATCAAAAAATTCGAGTAGTTTGAATCTTAAACGAATCGAGTATAACTTTGCTCAGATTCTACTCATATTTTTATTCAAACTATTTTTAATGCTCAAATTTAGATCATATTATTAACGAATCTGAGTTCCGCTCGTATTTTTTCGAGTCGAGCCCGAATTGAGCCCGAATTGTGTTGGCTCGTTTACAGCCTTAATAATTACTGCATAAATTTAGAGAGAATAAGCAAGAGAAAAGAGAGAAAAATTCTTCAGAGAAAATTCTTCAGAGAAGTTTCTTCTTTTTATTTCATTCAGTAGATTTCCTTTTATAGGTAAAACTTAGAAGAAGAGAAGGAAGGAAAGGGGTGAGTCACGGGAGAATTAAGGGAAGGGGGAGATCACAGGTAGGGGAATAAAGGTTTCCTCCATAGGGAATCACATGCATATATGATTGCATTCTATCATTTATAAAAATAATTGCTGACCTCAGCGACTCAAGCCGCTATATAGTAAGAAATAAAATCCTTGGAGCAAGAATCACTGAAATATATGACCTTAAATAAATAATTTAAGATGGAACTTATAAACCTCTGCTTATATAGTATAACCTCTATAAATTAATATTCTATAAATTAATAATTTTTTAAAAATAATATTTTTTTTAGTCCTAGCTTGAGATAAATTAATAATTTCGATAAAATAATAATTTTTAAAAAGACTTTTATATAAATATATGATCCAATCAAAATCACAAATTAATAATATTTTAAAATTACAAATATATCTAGAGTAATCTTGTAAATATGATTTTATTTTCATTTATTTTGTCTTAAAATTCAAATCTATCTTAATTTCATCCTTATTTTTTTTTTGAAATTCAAATCTAATTGAATTTCATCCTTAATATATGGTCCTATCAAAATAATATTTTGTCTTGAAATTCAAATCTAATTGAATATATATATTTTTTGAAATAAAATATGAATATAATTTGAAAAGTGGATACAATGAACATTATTTAATTATCACTTACAATGAATTCTATTATTACATTAATTTAATAAATATAATACATTGCATCAAAATAAAAATATGATATAAACATCAATAAAATGTAATAATTTTAATGTAATTAAATTTATATTCACCGAATAAAAACACTCTTTAAATTAATAAATTATTAAATTATCGATTAAATAACAACTCTAGATTAATAAAAAATTCAGTCCCAACAATATTAATTTATAAAAATTCTACTATATATTAGTATAGCCAATAAATTTATACTGACTTATAATTATAAAATTTATCAATACGTAAAATTAATAAAAAATTACAAAACCTCACTTATTGTATATTTTTATATAAAAAAAATTACTAATAATACTCCTTCAATAATCAAATAATCTACAGAAACATTTGTAAAACATATCAAAAAGAGAAGGCTTGAGGTTCCATTTAAATACATCACTAAACCTATGAAGATTTTTAAGAGGTAACAATTTCATGCTATTACAATGTTATATTAAGCATAATACCATTAAAATTTTGGTTTTAAAAATATTAGTAAAGAGTAAATTCTAAAAACCAAGATATCACAGATTAAGGCAGGAAGCAATAAACAAAAGGCTTAAATATGATTTACTACTCTAAACTATAAGGTCATATTCTACTTCGGTGATCCACCTTTCAATTTTGTCAATTAGGTGATTAAACTATCAACTTTTTTTAATTTCATTCAATTGAGGCTGCCACGTCGGAAATTGCTGACGTGGCCCGCTGACTAAATAAATTAATGCTTATGTGTAATAAAAAATATTATTTTAATTATCTCTTCTAACCATCAAGGGTAAATATGTCAAAAACATAATAATACATTATAATAATTTAATAAAATCAAACCAAATCAATTTCTCACCCATTTAGTCGAACTAAACAAAATTAATTAATTAATCAAAAGAAAAAAAACCTAATCTGATCCATGAGTTCAGACAACAAATTTAGCATTTGGTTCAAGTTCCGTGTTGGGTAAAATGGATCAAACACATCAAAAGTTCTTGTTCAAGAGAAAAACACACAGATTCCGGCGAGATCCATAATTCAAACACAGATTCCGGCGAACAAAAATAAAAAATGAAGAACAAACAACGAACAATAATTTCGACCCAGATTCCGGCGAAATCCATCCTTGAAAACCCCAACACCGGCATAAACATAACAAAACCCTAAAATTTATTATCATGTTATTCCTAAAATCGATTGATAACAAAACCTTAGACCTCAATCTGGACACAAACTCCTAACCCTAGAAATCGAGGAGAAATCTGGACTCGGCAAATCCACCGACTAAAAATCTCTTCTGCCTTTAAACTCGCAAATCTACCGGCGAATCTCCGCAAATCTCGGTAGATCAAATCCACCATCGACTGAAAATCTCTTCTGAAAGGAGAGAAATAGAGGAAACTATGTGGTGGGTCTGCCATTAAACTCTCAAATCTCCGCAAATCTCGGCAGATCGATTTCTCTGTCAACCCTAGATCTGATAACGGCGGTAGTGAGTCGGAGATTGAAGATCTAGACTCGGTGACCCGGATAGTGAGCCGGAGATTAAAGATCTAGACTCGGTGATTAAAAGCTTCGAAGAAGATATGATGAACTCGGCCAGCGTTCTCTCCCTCCGGTAAAGATTTTTTTTCTGGTGAAGAAGAAAAAGGAATTTAATGTTTGGAATATGGAATATGGAATATGGAATTGTTTGATCGATAATCTGATATAGGATATAATATTTTAATTTAATGTTTGTTTTATTTTAATTGTTATTTGACCAATTTACCCTTTATAAAATCATATTTGTTTAATTTTAGATTAAAAAATTATTATTTTTACCACATAAGCTTCCTATGACCCCCACAAAATTGGTCACGTCAACAATTTCTGACGTGGCGTGTTTAATTTTGTGTAATTGAAAAAAATTGATAGTTTAAACACCTAATTGACAAAATTGAAAGGTGAATCACCGAAGTGGAATATGGCCTATAGTTTAGGGATACTAATTCATATTTAAGCCTAAACAAAAACAGGAGATGCAATAAATCCAAACAAGTTTTAATATTCTAATAGAAATTTCTTGAGACAAAAAACAGGACAGCATAAGAAACACTGTTTGGTCAAGAAATCAAAACACAGATTCAGTTTCAAACTTCAAAATCCTATAAAACATAACAAGTGTCTCATACTAGAAATACTGGAAATTTAGAGCCTTCACTGCAGAAGAAACTGTTTTCAAAAGTACCACTAGCCTCGAGACTTAAGAAACAAGGTTGTCATTGAGGGAGAGTGCAGATAGTTGATCAGCTGGGCTGCTAGCCTGCGAAACATTCCTCAGAACCTCCATTGCCTCTGCAACTTTAGCCTTCAGAGCATCAGGCGACTCGAGCAAATGCAAAACCTCAGTCTGGTCCATTTCCAGAAGCATGCCTGTAACCTTGGCTGCATAATCGTGCTCCAGCTGATCGACTAATGGGTACAAATTCTCACCCAACATCTGCAAACATAAAGGAGAGCATGTTACCAAGCATTATCGAGCACGGTCAGGCTACAAAATTTAAAGGACTGTAAAGAGCTTACCGTCCTCTGCTGATCCGCTGGTGCATTTGCAAGGGCAGAAGCCAATGCTGTAATTGGCATAGGCTGTCCGATTGCAGCATCTCGAGGAAGCATGCCAGCCACGTCGTAGGGAACAGGAAGCATGCCTCCACCAACACCTGGCATAGTCACATCTGCGATGTTGCGACCAGGTGGAAAACGATACATGCGTCCCCTTGGAATCATCTGTAAATCAAATAACCCAGATTTACATACTATCTCAAATGAATACAAATTAAAAAGGAAACGGTGAATACCAATAACAAATTATTTCACCTGCTGCTGCATTAAAGGAAGAGGCTGCGGAGTTTGTTGAACAGGACCGGCTCCACGTCTCCCCCCAGGCCTCTGCCCCTGCTGCCCTTGCTGGACCATTGGCACAAAGAAATTTGGCATAGGACCACCACCTGGCCTCATTCCAGGAACCAGCTGTTGCTGATAGCCAAACCCAGCCTAAAACCATAGTTGTTTGAGCAAATAATTCACCAACATTCAAATTATCTGGTTCTAATACTCGGGAAGATTCATTCATAACAAATCTTGCACAATAGACTACAAAATCAACCAAAATAGACAAAAGAACACATTCCATGTAACATTTTGTGCATCCACTAGACTTTCGAATATACTGTTTTTAAGAAAAGAATTACATGAACCCAAATCTCCATGCTCATTACCAAACATGTCATTTTATCCATAAAATAATTTCAGAAAATACCAAGGTAAAAATAAAAAATAATAATTTAACTAGTTTTGTAGACAACCTCCATCACAAATTTATTTCAACACATCATTTAGTGTTTGTTGTAGCACTGATTTTAAGGCATCTCAAATCATATTTAAACATTATATTTTAAAAATACATAATATAATTAATAATATAACAATTGAATATACTAAAACAAATAAATATATTGGGTAAATTATGTTAAAATCTAACGAACTTTCACAAACTTTCTATTTTTACCAACCAACTACAAATTTTTCACTTGGAATAAGCCCAAGAGAGATTCTATTTTCCCTAAAATCGTTGACACGCTACTTCGTTTGGCTGTTTATTTTTTATTACGTGTCAACTAACGGCTATCAACGATTTTAAATAAAATAGTCTCTCACCTAGGTTTATTGTTTAAAGTGAAAAATTTACAGTTGCTTGGTAAAAATAGAAAGTTTGTTAAAGTTCATAAGTTTTTAGCATTACCTAACAGAAATATATAATACCCCTTCCATTCTAAATTATAAGATCCCTATTGATTTTTGAAAATCAATTTCTATATTTTCAAATTCAAAATTGGAATGATTAATTAAAAATTACAAAACAATAAATCTTATAATTACTAATATTTCAAAGAAAGTTTACAATATTCATCATAGCATCGACTAAAATTTGTGCGACTCTTCCTGTTGTTCTGGTTCATCATCCCTATTCCTGTGAGCTGGCATGCTTGCGTTTGAAAATGTTTACTTGAAAAATTCAATAATGATCTTATATTTTGGAATGGATAGAATATCTAAATATACTTCTATCACATATTTAACCGTGTGCCACAAACAGTAAAAGATGTGCCGTAATAAATATGGGACGGAGGGAGTATATAACAGGGAGAAATGAAAATAATTGGACCAAGGAAGTCACAAAGGAAAACTAGAAAATGCATTGGACCCAAGGTATTACTTGGGTCCTGGAATGCAGTTTTTTTTGGTTGGTGGAATGCATACTCGATACACTACATAGGCTATAACGCAATAGGAAACGTTACGAGTTCTTATACTTGGGATTTTTAAAGAAAATATTTAGTTGAATCATCAAGAAGATAATTATTCTATAAATAATTTAGAACCAATATAATGTTTGAGAATCCAATACTTAGTTAGAATATTGATACTTGTTCAACTATAAGTAAAAGAAGTATTTCGAATATCATGTTTTGGAAGACAAGTACTAATAGGCGAGATAATTAGCAGTATCTAGGAACTCTAGGACCCATGCACATAAACCGTGCCCTACTCCCCAATTCAAAACCAGCGTGGACCCCTTCCACCTCAATAGTTTCCCAACTTTAATTACTACCATTAACAATAAAGCCAGTCTTAAAAATAACCCATATGATTTTGGTATCGAACCCCCTTTCAGCTGCAGAAGCAAATAACATATAATTAAATTAAAAAATACACTTGCAGGAAACATCTTCTGGATGTTCACCAGGAAAATAAAACAATACTAGTTTATAGGGACCCAAGTGGATAAGAAATACTGCTAGAAAGGAAACAGAAATCCACACATCCAAACTAGAGGTTATATCCTAGAACTTAAGCTCTGGAGTTAACGAGTTAGCTCTCTCCAAAAAAAATTAAAAAATTATATGGACAGGCAATTTAATAAAGAATACTTTTAGAACGATAAATGTAAATAGTGTGGTACATAATACATTTCATAAAAAACAATTAAAACTCTCCTAATGGTTTCAATAAACACAAAAGGGGGGGGGACAAAAATGAAGAACACACATAAAGGGGCTCAAGAACATTGGATCATCAAATAGACTAAAATTAGAATTCTCCCAAGACAAATTCAAATTAAAAATAACCTTTCTTCACAAGCTTATGGATAGCATGAATACTATTATGCATTGGTTGAGGCAAACTTGCACATGGGTAGATGGAACTAAAATTAGAACCATGACATAGAACCAAATTAAAAATAGAATTACACTTGGAACTTCCTTCACAAGCTTATTGGATAACATGGATAACATTATGCAATGCTATGCTTGAGACAAACTTGCAAATTGGTAGATGGAACAAAATTAAAATAGGACGCATTTTGAATACAACGCCAGCTTTATTGAAAGGCTTATTGGATAAGCATGAATATCATTGTGCATGCTATGTTTGAGACAAACTTGCAAATTGGTAGATGGAACAAAATTAAAGTAGGACACATTTAAAATACAACGTCAGCTTTATGTTTAAATATAAGGAGCATAAAGGAGCCACACATTTTGAAAGCAACGACAAATAAAAATGTAATAATAAACCGAGTACAAATAGAAAGAATTATTCAAGGGGAGCCAGAAGTCTCACTAATGTGGGCCATGTATAAATGATAGAACAACAAATACAGACGTCTCCAAAACACTACCTGGGGAGGAAGCATAGCAGGGGGTCCTTGCCCATA
This sequence comes from Panax japonicus, assembly GCA_020205505.1. Lineage (NCBI taxonomy): Eukaryota > Viridiplantae > Streptophyta > Magnoliopsida > Apiales > Araliaceae > Panax > Panax japonicus. Next base: position 65,325,123 of record CM035092.1, read on the forward strand.
AAATAGTTGTTGTCCAATTCCTGGAGCACCAGGTGGATACATTGGCATGCGAGGAGCCATTGAAGGTGCCATTGCAACTGGCCTCATTTGCGAAAATTGTGCCTGCATTGTATAGACATATGATTATTATCTATTAATTTAGACTTCTTTTTCATTAGAGGGAGCAGTAATAGATGCACACTGGTTCACAAGGTCATCATTCAATGCCTGCACAAATTATTTGAAGATATGCTTATTTTGAACTAATAAGCTAATGGATAGTTGGTATATGGGGAATTTTATGTTGCAGTATGTTCAAAATTACAAAATAAAATTAGCAAAAATGTGATCTTTTTTTAGAATATATATTGAATGATTGATTATGAAAAAATGCTCAGAAATCATATCCAAGTGTGGCACTACTGTTTGTCGCTTAAACAATATATATTAAATATATTTCGGCTTCTGAACACATCTCTCTCTCTACCTATATATAAAGATATATTTCAATACATATTGTAAAGAAAAAATAATTTAAGCACTAACAGTAGAACAGAAATAACATTCATGTTCCCAAAGCATATGCTATAGTAAAGAACCGCTGTATAAGATAGATAAATCTAACAGATACCAACTCAATAGGCACAAAGTTTATTTGATTGTACAATACATTAATCAAACCCGAGGAAAAAAGATCACATATGTTCCCTGAAGTTGAAAAAGTAGTTAAGTGAATACATAAATCATTCATGTGGTAAGCTGATGTTCTAAAAAGCAATGTTACCTGCAACCTTGCTCTTCTCTCCTCTTTCCGCTGAGCTAAAGCAACATAAAGTGGTTTGCTGACTATCATTTTCCCGTTCATCTCAGCAAGCTGTTGGTTAAATAAAGAACCTGATTGGTTTCGGATAAACTATTCTGAATATTGTCAAAAATATGAACTTACAGCTCGAGTAGCTTCTTCAGGAGTTGAGAATGCAACAAATCCAGATCCTCGGCTGATTCCACTAGGGTCACGCATAACCTATAAAGTCATCAAAATGCAAGTAAAACTTTAAAGTAAGAATCTATTATAATAAACAGAAACCTATTATAATGAACAGAAACAAACATATGTGTGCATGTATAAAATAGAGAAAGAAGAGTGAGCAAAGCAACTTTCGGTGCACATTCACAAACCTTGCATGAAGTGATAGTTCCGAAATCAGCAAACAGTTCCTTGAGTTTGTCATCATCAATGGTGTCGTCTAAGTTTTTGATATACAAATTCATCCCTTGAAACTTGTCCACCTGTTCCTTTGCAGATTGCTCAAACCGACTTTTTAGTTCAAGCTCTCTTTCAGATTTCTTCTGGGCTTTGCCAACGTACCACTCCTTATCATCAAACTTCTTTCCGTTTAGGGCCTCAACAGCAATAGCAGCATCATCAGCATTCTCAAAGTTGACAAACCCAAAACACTTGGATTTTCCATCCCCATCCTTCATTACTACTACACTGGTAATTGTTCCATATTCCCCAAAGGTTTTCTTCAGATCTTCTTCAGTGGTAGATTCAGAAAGATTTTTCACAAACACATTATTGAACTTTGTCTTACTGAGCACAGTATCTCTTTCCTGCTTACGAAGGAAATGTCCAACATACACTTGCTTATCATTCATCAACATGCCATTCAGCTTGTCTATGGCAGTTTGAGCAGCTTCTTCACTATCAAACTGAACAAAACCATAGCCTTTAGATTGGCCAGAAGGATCAGTAGCTATCTTGCAAGAAAGGATGCTACCAAAGCTTGAAAAAGTATCATGCAAGGCTTTGTTGTCAATTGACTTGTCCAAATTCTGCACAAATATAATAGAAGACAAATGTAAAGTTAAGTTACAAAATTAATTGTACCTAGCAGGCAAATAAACCCAAATAAAATACACACACAACGCATATATAGCAAACGCCCACAAAAATTTCACTTAGCAAGGCTGATATTGATACCAAGAATAGCCAGGTGGGGGTTAAGGCATCTTTCATGCTCATGCATTATGTTAGAAAGTATATTTTTGGTGAAATGGCATGTTTAGTCTCTATAGAGTTTTATGTGAATTCAGTTTAGTAGAATGCTCTTGTTCATCTCAATTTATACATTCTTGCTAATCTTGTTAATCTTGCTAAATAAGTAATTAATCTACCAACTGGGCCATTGATCACTATTCTTTTATGTCTTACTGCTCATTTGTGTATATAAGGAGAATTGGAAAGCATCAAATACAGAATCTATACAAGTAATTTGCTAATCTGTTCTGATTATACTGATCATTTTCCATACCCTCAAACTGTTATCTACAACAAGATCATAGTGATAAAAATCTAACACCAAATTCAGTGGTCATAATCTTTCGATTAAGCAGCAAAGTGATAGTGTTCAATCTCTCATCTGGAAAATCACCCATCGAGTATTAGAGTAGAATTTACCTACTTGTGAAGGATATACCTATAGACATAATTGTTGAAATGGCATAGACGGGAAAACTAAAAGCGGAAAGCAGCAACATCCATTCTGACAAGCAAAGTGTCCTAATCTACATTTTACATGAATCCCAGATGCAGCCAGATAAACACAAAGCATTCCATAAGTGAGATGGTGATTTTTATAGATTGAAACACAGAAGGCTGTCAGTGGTTAATTAGTACCTTGATAAATATATTTGCCGCTCCACTCTTCCGAATACTGGGGTCCCGGTGAGAATACATAACTCGAATAATCTTGCTATTCAGTGGGGTAAAGTTCAAAACATCCATCGCCCTAGCCGCTGAAAGCAAATTGAACTGAAAATGTTACTATATTAACAGTTGTGAAACAATTTGGAATAGTGACTGCATCTCTAAGTCCAAAAACAACAAGATGCATATGATGAATGGTTTGCATCTGAACCCATCCTGATGAGAGAGAACTTGGGATAGGCAACAAACAATTTAACAATTCGTAAATGTATAAACAAATTAGTATGCCTTCTTTATTTTTTATTTTACGATCATATAATGGTATATGGTTAAAATCTTATTTCCATTAACAAAACTGGGCTAACCAAACATTCTCTGCATCAGCAACCATGTAGTAAGGCCATTTTCCTATAAAAACCAATCAATCATACTTCCATTGGACCTGTCAATGCACTAAGAATTACAGGATCACATATACTTAACAGCATAAAAGAACCTAAACACATAAATTTAAACTAGTGAAAGCTTGTCCCAAGATATAAACTTCATTAGACAAAATTCAAACATTATGCAAAGAGAGGTAACCAGGTCTAGGAAAACTAAATAATGACTTAATTCAAGTACTTTTCCAATTTCGCAAAGCAGCCTTTCCTGGTCTGACATAACTAGGCTCCCACCATGCAACTTAGTTCTAAATCAAAAGCTACAAAATCCAAAAAAGGAAAACAAAAAACAAAACATTTATCATCCTACATACAAAAACAAACACCCAACGGATTACAAATTCAAAACACTTCACAATTCCCAATTGTAAGCCTATGGCATAGCCGGATTGTAATTATGTATATTAATTGTTAAAAAGAGGGAAAAACATCTACATTTCCATAGACAACAACAAGATTAATATAACAGAACATAACAATTTATCATCAAATTAACAAAAACACATAAATTAGAGGGATTTGAGACAAAATCAACTGACCATCTTGCGGATTGCTATAGTTAACATAACCATAGCCCAGAGATCGACCGGTACTCAAATCCCTACAAACCCTAACCGAAACAACCTGACCCACTTGGTTAAACAGATCATACAGCTGCGAGTCAGTCACATTGAAGTCCAAATCTCCAACATACAACGACGTCGTCACAAACTGGTTCGCACCACCGGTGCCACCAGCCGCCGCCGCTGCCGCCGACACACCATTAGCTCCAGATACAGGAATCTGTTGCTGCTGCTGAACCTGAATCTGCGCCATTACTCCTTTTTCGCTTTTTTTTTCTTCTCTCCTATTCTCAATAATTAAACCCTAACAGAGATAAAACTGAAACTGAAACGAGTACTAAATAGGGATTTTTTTTCGATTTTTGGGGATAAACACGGAGAGAAAAGGGGTAAAATTGGGATAAATCGTCGGCGATTGGAAAATTGACGATGAAATTATAGAGAGAGAAAGACTTAGATGAGAGAGAATTTTTTTTTGGTGGGAGGGCAGACCAAACTGCACCGCACCGGCACACACAAAGTTGCTTGGCTTTTAATACTGAGAGGGGGTGTAAATTCGGGAAACCCTAGTTCGATTGGAAACGAAATCTCCGCCGTTGGATTTCTTTCTGGTGAGGTCCCACAGGGCAACACCTGGCGGTTTCAGTTACGATTATGAGTTATTTTTCCTTAATGTTAACGGAACTGAAAAATATAAATAATAAAAAGGCCAAAAGGGTGAAAATAAAAAAAATTAACAAAAAGGAATTTGGGATCTTGTTTGGCAGACACTATTTCTCTGTAAATAATAACAACCGATAGCACAAATAAAGCTGTAATTGATTTAAATATGAATAAAATTTAAAATTTAATAAATTATTCAAATATTTTTAAATTATAATTTTAAATTTAAATTATTCGAATTTGATTCGATATCGTGCTCAACTCGTTAGCTAAATCTCAATTAAACCTTATTTTATATTCGATATATTTTGTTAATCAAATTTGAATAATTTAATACTCGGTTCGAATCGATTTATTTACATCATTCACAAATATTTGCGTGTGTAATTAACACAATAATAAAATAATAATTATATAAAATTTAGAAAAATAAACAGAAAAATATTAAGAATTTAAAAAATAATTTAGTCATTTATTAGAGTCCATTAATATAAAAAAAATTACAAATATTCATCTGTTTATATAATTTTATGGGTCATTAATGATAAAATTTAAAAAAAAATATTCTTTTTTTTAATATATATACAAATTGTATTTTGCTTACTTTTTTGGAGGGCGATAAATCTATCTAATAAAATACAAATGATTTTGAATTTCCCACTCACTCAATAAATCATCTGGGCCGTCCAAAGTTTAAGATAAATCCCACCGTTCATACATCTATCTAATAAAATACATCTATCTATCTAATAATCTAATAATCTATCTAATAAAATACAAATGATTTTGAATTTCCCGCTCACTCAATAAATTATCTGGACCGTCCAAAGTTTGAGATAAATCATATTATCTATACAGTGCCGGAGGCACGGGACCCAGCTAGTAAAATAATATAACTAGATTCGTAAGAATAAAAAAGAGGGGGGAAAAATAGTTTGACACAATGTTACATTTGTGATAACATCAATGTCGACGTCTACCGGTTTAGATGACTTTTATAATAGAGATACATATTAACTTTTCTAAGATTTTTTTTAGTTTAACAATATACACATAAATGCTTATAATTACTATCTCCGTTATTTAATTTAGGTCATTTTAAAAAATTATTTTTATTTTTTAATATAAGTCATTTGAAAATTTTAAGAAAGCATTAATTACTTAGTTTTTAATATTATTCCAAGTAATAAATATAATTTTGGTTCTTTTACTATTTTTTATTCAATAAATAACATTTTTTTTCTAATATAAGGGCAATATAGACAATTAATATTATATTTAATGTTATATAATTATTTTTTTAATACTTGTGCATAATTTTAAAATGACTTATATTAAGAAACGGAAAGAATATATAACAATGAAGTTATATTTGCATGTTTGGCAGCACTTCAAATCTATTGGTTAATGTTGTACATTTTAATATTTTCACAAGTAAATTTTATAGTTATGTAAGCTTTTTCTCGCATGAATAGTAAGTATTTATAGTTTTGATCTTTATTTTTGAATTCTGCTTCACAATTGGTTATTATGAAGTATTATTGATCTTAGATAAACTGTTATACGAATCCCTAATATTTGTTCTTCTTTCTCACTCGATTCGTTTTCTTTAAAATATTTTTCATCATCATCAGTCTTAAATGATGATATTATTGAATATCTTTGGCCTGTAGTGCAAAGATGAATGATTAACTGATGAATATCTTTTGCACAGAGTGCAAAGATGAACAGGTGTTGAGATGAACATGACCGACTGATGATATAAATGAATATCTTTGGCCTGTAGTGCAAAGATGAATATTTGATTAAAGATGTATATTGATTGATGTTATAGGGATAAAATATTGATTATGGACTTTTAAATCTTAGAAGATAGTGGAATTCATTCTCTACGTGACTCTTCTAATGGATTGTTGTTTCCGCTACATTTGTTGATCTAAAATTTGTTGTCTATTATATTCTATCAGATTTTTCCCTGTTTAAAGACTAATGATAATTTGTTATATATTATCTTAGTCATAATATTCTTTACTGGGCTAGTTGAGCTCACCCTTTTCCTTTTTGTTCCATTTTTCTTCTCAGGAGGTGAGAACATAGCAGGATCTAGTCGGGGTATGGAGTGATGGTTCTAGAAAAATATTTTAGCAGTCCTCACTATTTCTATAAAATAGTATTTGAATAATTGTAATGAGGACTTATTTGAGTGTGGATATTGTCTAGAAGATAATATTTGTAATTAAACTCACAGTATGCGTTGTCGTATTTTGCACGACAATTATATTATTGAAGTTGTAGTTTGCTTTCTGTACCATGTATTTGGCGACTCAGAATGGGTGTTGTATACCTATTTTGGGGGCGTCACACATAGGCCCATTTTGTGTGACTTACAAAGAATGAAGATAGAGTTAAAGACTCCAGAGACCCATGTGATGATGGCGAATATACGAGTAGAACCGACTTTAATCGATAAAGTTAAAGCTGCTCAAACTACAGACCTGGAGCTGATGCGTATGAGGAAGAAAGTGCAAGAAGGTGCTATGCCGGAAGCAAGAATCGATGAAGAAAGAATACTTTGAGTCAACTCCAGACTTTGTGTTCCTAACGACCCGGAGTTAAAGTATAAAATCATGATGGAGGCGCACAACACACCGTTTGCAATCCATCCTGGGAGTACCAAAATGTATCATGATCTTCGATATACATTTTGGTGGGGCAATATGAAGATAGAGATAGCGCTGTTTATCTCAAGGTGTCTAACTTGTCAACGAGTCAAGGCGGAACATCAAGTACCAAAAGGTCCATTGCAACCACTTGAAATTATAGAATGGAAGTGGGAGCACATTACCATGGATTTTGTTACTGGTCTTCCCAAGGTTTCTCAAGGCATAGATGTAATTTGGGTCATTGTTGATAGATTGACCAAGTCTGCTCATTTCTTACTAATATGAGAAACTTATACACTTGAACGTCTTGCTCGTATGTACATAAACAAGATTGTAAAACTGCATGGTATGCCAGTATCCATAGTTTCTGATCGAGACCCAAGATTCACTTCATGATTTTGGGTTAGTTTATAAAAAGTTATGGGCACGGATTTACGATTTAGTTCGGCATATCATCCTCAGACGGACGGACAATCAGAGAGGATTATTCAAACTCTGGAAGATTTATTAAGACTTTGTGTCCTTGACTTCAAGGGAAGTTGGGATAAGTTTTTACCATTGGTGGAGTTTTTCTACAACAACAGTTATCAAGCAAGAATTGGCATGGCTCCATTTGAGGCGCTGTATAGAAGAAAGTGTCGTTCTCCAGTATGCTGGGATGAGGTGGGTGAAGCAACCTTGTTGGGACCGGAGTTGGTACGTATGACTACGGAAAAGATTCAAACGATTCAACAACGTATAAAAACCTCACAAGATCGACAAAATAGTTATGCTGATCTTCATCAAAAGGACGTGGAATTCGATATAGGAGATCATGTGTTGTTACGTGTTGCTCCATGGAAAGGAGTTACAAAATTTGGAAAGAGAGGAAAGCTCAATTCTCGATTCATTCGCCCATATTTAATCCTCGATCGAGTAAGAACTGTGGCCTATAGACTCGCTTTACCACTAAGTTTGTCTCGTGTTCATAATATTTTTCACATATCCATGTTACGTAAATATGTGGAAGACCCGAACCACATTATTGAGTTAGAACCAGACGAAATAGCGGAAGATTTGACGTTATAAAGAGGTTCCTGTTCAAATCTTGGATAAGAAGGAACATATTCTACGCTCCAAGGTTATACCTCAAGTCAAAGTTTTATGGAGAAACCACGATGTTGAGGAAATGACCTGGGAGTTAGAATCTAAAATGAAATCAAGATATCCTTACCTTTTTGACATACCAGGTACGTACCCTAATTTCGAGGGCGGAATTTCATAAGAATGGGAGGTTGTAAGACCCCAACTTTTTAATAAAGATGATTTTTCTATAAAAATCATTTTTAAATATTATGGAATGAATTTGATATAATGTTATAGTTGTGGGTAATATTTATAAATTTTGCAAAGTACGCAACTTGTTATATAATATTCGATTGGTCGGGGAATATTCGTTTTAACAAGGAATATTCGTACGACGACGCAATCATTGGTGGACTCCACAACAGAATTATTGTCGCATTAAGAAAACGACAACAATATTTTTATAAAAATAATGGTAGAAGTTTTACAGTTAAAACTATTGAACTACTCGGTAGTAAAAGTACAGTAATACGCGTGGTTGCATAGTAGCACATGTTATTGATTATTGATGCTAACGTGAGAAGTCACTCAGTTTTGTTCAGTTATTGCTTTAGTAATTGTTGCATAGTATCTCACATTATTTGATTCAATTATTGTTGATATTTTATATATTATTAAATCAATAATTAAGATGACAGAGTTATTAATATTATTATTTGCAATATTAATGATGTCTAGAAGTTCTACCAAGGAGAGGTTTGGTCACCTAATTATGCGCCAATAGGGAGAAATCCTTATTGAAAAGCCCCCTCTTTCCTGGGAACGACCTGGTCGATTAATAGTGTGAATTATAATAATGATGATGAAGTTTTGTTTTATTAGTATTATTAATATAATAAAACAGAAAAGCTTTTTATATAAAATAAAAGACTTTTATAAAGTTATTCGTTTTATTAGACTATAAATAGAATATATTATATTTTATAATGCATAGTATTTTGCATAGTAAAATCTTTTTATATAAAACAGAATACTTTTATAAAATTATTCGGTTTATTAGATTATAAATAGAATATATTATATTTTATTTAAAAGATTTTGTTTTATTAGAATATTTTATAGTAAACCAATCTGAACCGTTCGCTTAAAAGTAAATCAATCTAGACCGTTCAAGAATTAGTTACTATTCAGTCCATTCTCCTATAAATAAAAGCTCATTCCTTCATTATTTCCTACGAATTCACTGAAACTCTAGAGAGAGAAACTATAGAGAGAAAGAAAAAAAGTATTCTACTACTTCACTACTCCTATATCCAGTTTGTTCTAAGGTAAGGGGTATTATTTCTTTCGTATTCATGAAGAGAACTTCTGTTATTCCATTTTTTTTATTCTGTTGGAATAACCTGTATACGCGGTCTACCTTATACTTGGTGAAATTCTTCTATTATTCCATTCTTTATCATTATGTTGGAATAACCTGTCTATACGAAGTACCGCATACATGGAGAAATTCTTCTGTTATTCTATTCTTTATTATTCTGTTGGAACATCCTGTCTGTGCGTTACGCATGACCTGGTTCCGTTATTTATTATTCTGTTGGAACATCCTGTCTGTGCGTTTATGCATGACCTGGTTCCGTTGTTTATTATTCTGTTGGAATATCTTGTCTGTGCGTTTACGCATGACCTGGTTCTATTATTTATTATTATGTTGGAATAACCTATCTGTGCGGTCTATCGCATGCCTGGTGATTTATTTTTTTATTCCATTCTTTATTATACTCAGTTGGTTAAAGTTTTGGCTTTTATACTCCATGAAATTAGTGGAATATCCTTGATATTTGTGCTTCATCCAGTATAATTTCATGAAAATATTCTTCTGAGCATTCTTGAGTTTTACCCCATAAAGCAGTATCATGTTGACAATTTGGACGTTATTGGTTCGTGGATAAATTAATTCTTGAACTTGTTTTATTGAATTCTTATATCATTGTCATCATTCTCATGTTTATATTATGTTGAAAGTCATCTGTGGCCTGTAGTGCATAGATGGACTTGGTATGATTATGACAAGGGATTATTCGGTATAATCATGACTGTAATGTTACAAATGATGTGGTAAAAGTCCTCATTGGCCCGTAGTGCATTGATGGACAGTTGTTGGCATGATCATGACCATTGATGAATACACGAATATCCTTGGCCCGTAGTGCATGGATAATTTGTGGTTGTGATACTAATGAATATCATTGGCCGTAGTGCAGGGATGATGTGGATTATTTATTAAGCTGAATCCCAGCGATAAAAGTGATGAAAACCCTTTTAAATCATAAAAGATAGTAGATTTTATTCTCTACTTGAATCTTTTAATGGATTGCTTGTTCCGCTACAGTTAAACTTGATGTTTGTTATATTGTATCAGTTTAACACTGTTGAAGGCTAACGATAATTTATTTTGTATTATCTTAGTCATAATATTTCTTACTGGGCTAGTTGAGCTCACCTTTTCTTTCATTGTTCTCTTCAGAAAATGAGAACGTAGCAGGGACTAGTCGGGGAACGGAGTGACGGTCCAGATAATAGCATTAGTAGTCCTCACTATTTTGTTAAATAGTGTGATAATAAATGTAATGAGGACTCAATTGAGTGTGGATATTGTCTAGATGACAATATTTGTATTAAAACTCACAGCATATGTTTTATCGTATTTTACACGACTGTTGTATAGTTGAGTTGTATTTGAATTTTGTACCATGTATTTGGCGACTCAAGATGGGTAATGTATACCTATTTTGGGGGCATCACAGTTAATATCCATGAAATATGTTTCTAGAGTTACTTATTATATATTGTTTGTGTTTAGTTTTTTTAAATTATTTTGGGATATATTCAGTATGTTTGGTATTGGGATTCCAAGATTCTCCACTCCCTTTGACTGTATAGTCTCACATATTTGATGCGTACTCTGTCTCACATTTCTTCTGCAGTACTATAGTATAACTGTACATATTTTGATTAAGGTGCATTTTGATTTTTCAATTTGAGCATTTTATGTTGTAACAAAATTTAAATGCACTTGATTATATTGCATGGTCAGAGAATTGTTGCACGTAACTAAGTTGAATTTAAAAAAGGGTGAAATTAAGGCTTGTATTCACTCTAATCTAATCTTTCTCTTCTTACCTCACTTTAATCATTTAGATGTCTAATGTTGTTAGAGATTGTGGGGTATTTTCTTTGGATTGTTGTAATGTTTGTCTTTGGATTTCTATATCACGTGCTTAGCAAATGTTGTGTTTTTGCGATCCGTTCTTTTTCCGTTAAACTAACTGTGATTTTACACCTTTGAATCATATATTCCTGCAGGTAGTTTACAATATTGAATAGCCTATTTCGAATAACAACTCCAGAAATTAGGGAAATCAACCATAAGCTATACATGTCAGAAGACAAGGAAAAACATGAAGAATTTACTGTCAACCAGTGCGATAAAACTCAGTCAAGAATGCATAGAAGGATGATTATGCTGGAAAAACAAGAAAAAAAAACTTCAATGTATACTTTCTAATTATTTATTCATTAATTAATAGTATAAAAATAATTTTCCCATCTGCTAAACTATCCTATGCATATTGATTGTGTTAGAATCCACCAACAAAATGAGCACAAGTACTACATGTAAGACCCCAACTTTTTAATAAAGATGATTTTTCTATAAATATCTTTTTTAAAAAAATATTATGGAATGAATTTGATATAATGTTATAGTTGTGGGTAATATTTATAAATTTTGCAAAGTACACAAGTTGTTATATAATATTCGATTGGTCGGGAAATATTCGTTTTAACAGGAAATATTCGTACGACGGCACAATCATTGGTGGACCCCACAACAAAATTATTTTTGGATTAAGAAAATGACAAAAATATTTTTATGAAAATAACGGCGGAAGTTTTACAGTTAAAACTGTTGAACTACTCGGTAGTAAAAGTACAGTAATACGCGTGGTTGCATAGTAGCACACGGTATTGATTATTGATGCTTACGTGAGAAGTCACTCAGTTTTGTTCAATTAATGCTACAGTAATTGTTGCATAGTATCTCACGTTATTTGATTCAATTATTGTCGATATTTTATTTATTATTAAATCAATAATTGAGACAACAAAGTTATTAATATTATTATTTGCAATATTAACGATGTCTAGAAGTTCTGCCAAGGAGAGGTTTGGTCACCTAATTGCGCGCCAATAGGGAGAAATCCTTATTGGTATTCTGTACCATGTATTTGGTGACTCAGAATAGGTGATGTATACCTATTATGGGGGTGTCACAGTTGGTATCAAAGCTTAGGGATATGATCCCTGGCTGAGATGTGAGACAAGAACTAGGAGGGGAGAGACGGGGAATTCCTTCACTAATATGACTACCTAAGTTTATTTGATATTTAATTGGTCGGTCAGAGTATAGTGATAATATGTGATATGTTAATTAACCTTTGTTTTGTGGCAGTATTTGAAAATGACATCCGAGAATGGTGAGAACATCAACGGAGCACAGGAGACCGTTGAGTCTTCACAGATCAATAATCAGGATAATGTGCATCAAGAAGGCGACAATCCTCAGGCAAACAACAACACGAACCAGATGATGAACGATAGAATGTTCAGAGGCTTTATGCAATTCATGCAACATCAGGCAAGAGCGGCTCCTGTCCAAAATACAGGTGGAAACACTGGCAACTCTAGGACGATCACCGCTAAGCAGTTCAAGGAACTGGGACCACCGGAGTTTTTTGGAGAGACAAAACCACTTAAGGCAGAGACATGGATTAAGCAGATCTGCAAGATATTTGATGTCTTGGGATGCTCCGAGTAGCAAAAGGTTCCCTTTTCCACCTTCATGTTGCGTGCAGAGGCAGATTACTGGTGGGAATCTGTAAAACGTACTCAACCTGCCGCACTGAAGATGACTTGGGAGAAGTTCCGAGAATTGTTCAACGACAAGTACTTTCCCGTAAGTATTCGTCACATGAAAGAGGTAGAGTTCACCAAGCTAGAACAAAACAACATGACCGTATCGCAGTACGAAGCCAAGTTTGCCGAGTTATCCCGATTTACGTCCCATTTTGTTGATAATGAGGAGAGAATGACGCGAATGTTTTTAAGAGTTTTGAAACCTGAGATACGTCAATATCTGATCTCTCATAAATTGTGTTTGTATTCAGATGTTGTTAATAGGGCTCAGTTATTGGAGCGTGATAATGAGTCAACCCAACCAAAAAAAGCAGCCAGCAAAATGATAATACATGTGAGAACAGTCATCGAAGCGATGACAACAAGCGTAGAGGGAATCAACAGGCCAGACATGGTAATCAGGGCCAAAACAATAAGAATGAAAATTTCAAGAAGAGGAGATTCAACAATGATAGAAAGACGACAACACCAGCACCTGTTGTTAAGGAAGGAGAACGACCACCTATTATATGCTTCAAATGCGGAGGGAAGGTTCACATTAGTCCAAACTGCGCAATGCCATCCAAAGCATGTTATAATTGTGGAAGAGAAGGTCACCTAGCCCGATTTTGTCGTTCACCGAAGACAAGTTCAGCTAGGATGGAGGCACCAAAGGCCGTCCCAGAAAAGTCAAAGCCGGTAGTTCAAGAGAGAGCGTTTGTTGTGACCTCCCAGAAAGCAAGGAACCCGAACGAGGTCATCACGGGTAAACTTATCATAAACTCTAGCAAAGTCCATACCTTATTTGATACCGGTTCTACCCATTCTTTTATTTCTCCTACTTGCGCTCAACGTTTAAATTTGACTCCGGAGGAATTAGACTTTGACTTATCTGTTGAAACTCCGTTGGGAGAAACCTTAATTACATCCACTGTTTATAAGTCTTGTTTAGTTCAAATCGGCACCCGTACGTTACCTGTCGATCTTATTTGTTTGAAAATACTTGCATTTGATGTGATTCTAGGGATTGATTGGTTAACTACTCATCATACAAAAATTAATTATTTTCGTAAGGTTGTTAGCTTTCATATTCCTAACCAACCTATTATGCGAATTCAAGCAACCAAACCATTAAAATCAATCACTGTCATCTCAAGCCATAAAGCTATTCGTTTATTAAAAAACCAGATGTCAAGCTTTCTTAGCTCATGTCACGGATCTAAACAAAAATAAGTCAGTTTTGAATGATATTTCTATTGTTAATAAATTTTCTGACGTATTCCCTGAAGAACTTCCTGGCCTACCCCCAGAGCGTGAAATTAAATTTTTTATCGACCTTGAACCCGGTACAAAACCCATTTCCAAAGCCCCATATCGAATGGCTCCTATTAAACTTCAGGAATTAAAGATCCAACTGCAGGAATTGTTAGACATTGGTTTTATTTGTCCTAGTACTTCTCCTTGGGGTGTTCCTGTTCTATTCGTGAAAAAAAAAGATGGGAGTATGCGACTTTGTATTGATTATCGGGAGTTAAACCATGTCACCATCAAAAATAAGTACCCATTGCTACGTATTGATGACCTGTTTGATCAGTTACAAGGAGCTAAATTCTTTTCAAAGATTGATCTTCATTCCGGATATCACCAATTAAAGATTAAAACCGATGACATTCCAAAGAAGGCTTTCAGAACTCGGTACGGACATTATGAATTCCTAGTAATGTCCTTTGGATTGACTAATGCTCCTGCTACCTTCATGGATATGATGAACCGAGTATTCAAGGAATATTTGGATCACTTTGTGGTCTTCTTTATTGATGACATCCTCATATATTCCAAAACCCGTGAAGATCATGAGCAACACTTGAGGCAGATACTTCAAAAGCTTCGTGAATATAAGCTTTATGCCAAGTTAAAGAAATACGAGTTCTGGCTTGAGGAAGTAGCATTCCTTGGGCACATGATATCAAGTCATGGAATATCTGTTGATCCAGCAAAGATTGAAGCTATTCAAAGCTGGGAGCAACCTAAATCAGTGACCGAAGTACGTTGCTTTCTCGGTTTAGCTGATTATTATTGGAGATTCGTGGAAGGATTTTCTCGAATCGCTACTCCACTAACTCAGCTGACTTGAAAAGATACAAAGTTCGGTTGGAGCGAGGAATGTGAAAAGAGTTTTCAAGAACTCAAGAAGAGACTCATTTCAGCACCTGTTCTGACAATACCATCTGGCTCGAAGGGATTTATCATCTACAGTGATGCTTCGAGCAAAGAGTTAGGATGTGTTCTCATGCAACTTGGGAAAGTCATAGCCTATGCCTCACGACAACTCAATGAATATGAGAGGAATTATCCTACTCATGATCTAGAGTTGGCAGCTATCGTTTTCGCACTAAGGATTTGGAGGCATTACTTGTATGGGGAGAAAGTGGAGATCTTTACGAATCATAAAAGCATCAAATATTTCTTCACTAAAAAGGAACTCAACATGAAACAACGACATTGGCTTGAATTGTTGAAAGATTATGATCATACCATCCAATACCATCCTAGAAAAGCGACGTGGTAGTTGACGCATTGAGTAGAAGATCATATGCGGATATGTGGGTACGAGTGCAATATTGTCAACACAAAGGCCCATTTTGTGTGACTTACAAAGAATGTAGATAGAGTTAAAGACTCCAAGGACCCATGTGATGATGGCGAATATACGAGTTGAACCGACTTTAATCGATAAAGTTAAAGCTTCTCAAACTATAGACCTGGAGCTGATGCGTATGAGGAAGAAAGTGCAAGAAGGTGATATGCCGGAAGCAAGAATCGATGAAGAAAGAATACTTTGAGTCAACTCCAAACTTTGTGTTTCTAACGACCCGGAGTTAAAGTATAAAATCATGATGGAGGCGCATAACACACCGTTTGCAATCTATCCTGGGAGTACCAAAATGTATCATGATCTTCGACATACATTTTGGTGGGGCAATATGAAGAAAGAGATAACACTGTTTATCTCAAGGTGTCTAACTTGTCAATGAGTCAAGGCGGAACATCAAGTACCAAAAGGTCCATTGCAACCACTTGAAATTCTAGAATGGAAGTGGGAGCACATTACCATGGATTTCATTACTGGTCTTCCCAAGGTTTCTCAAGGCATAGATACAATTTGGGTCATTATTGATAGATTGACCAAGTCTGCTCATTTCTTACTAATACGAGAAACTTATACACTTGAACGTCTTGCTCGTATGTACATAAACGAGATTGTAAGACTGCATGGTATGCCAGTATCCATAGTTTCTGATCGAGACCCAAGATTCACTTCATAATTTTGGGTTAGTTTATAAAAAGCTATGAGCACAGATTTACGATTTAGTTCGGCATATCATCCTCAGACAGACGGACAATTAGAGAGGATTATTAAAACTCTGGAAGATTTATTAAGACTTTGTGCCCTTGACTTCAAGGGAAGTTGGGATAAGTTTTTACCATTGGTGGAGTTTTCCTACAACAACAGTTATCAAGAGAGTATTGGCATGGCTCCATTTGAGGCGTTGTATGGAAGAAAGCGTCGTTCTCCAGTATGCTGGGATGAGTTGGATGAAGCAACGTTGTTGGGACTGGAGTTGGTACGTATGACTACGGAAAAGATTCAAACGATTCAACAACGTATAAAAACCTCACAAGATCGACAAAAGAGTTATGCTGGTCTTCATCAAAAGGACGTGGAATTAGATATAGGAGATCATGTGTTGTTACGTGTTGCTCCATGGAAAGGAGTTGCAAAATTTGGAAAGAGAGGAAAGCTCAATCCTCGATTCATTCGCCCATTTTTAATCCTCGATCGAGTAAGAACTGTGGCCTATAGACTCGCTTTACCACTAAGTTTGTCTCGTGTTCATAATATTTTTCACATATCCATGTTACGTAAATATGTGGAAGACCCGAACCACATTATTGAGTTAGAACCAGACAAAATGGAGGAAGATTTGACGTATGAAGAGGTTCCTATTCAAATCTTAGATAAGAAGGAACATATTCTATGCTCCAAGGTTATACCTCAAGTCAAAGTTTTGTGGAGAAACCACGATGTTGAGGAAATGACCTGGGAGTTAGAATCTGAAATGAAATCAAGGTATCCTTACCTCTTCGATATACCAGGTACGTACCCTAATTTCGAGGGCAAAATTTCATAAGAAGGGGAAGTTGTAAGACCCCAACTTTTTAATAAAGATTATTTTTCTATAAATATCTTTTTTAAAAAAATATTATGGAATGAATTTGATATAATTTTATAGTTGTGGGTAATATTTATAAATTTTACAAAGTACGCAAGTTGTTATATAATATTCGATTGGTCGAGAAATATTTATTTTAACAGAAAATATTCGTACGACGGCACAATCATTGGTGGACCCCAGAACGGAATTATTGTCGGATTAAGAAAATGACAAAAATATTTTTATAAAAATAACGGCGAAAATTTTACAGTTAAAACTATTGAACTACTCGGTAGTAAATATACAGTAATACACGTGGTTGCATAGTAGCACACGGTATTGATTGTTGATTCTTACGTGAGAAGTCACTCAGTTTTATTCAATTATTGCTACAGTAATTGTTGCATAGTATCTCACGTTATTTGATTCAATTATTGTCGATATTTTATTTATTATTAAATCAATAATTGAGACAACAAAGTTATTAATATTATTATTTGCAATATTAACGATGTCTAAAAGTTCTGCCAGGGAGAGATTTGGTCACCTAATTGCGCGCAAATAGGGAGAATTCTTTATTGGAAAGCCCCCTCTTTCCTGGGAACGACCTGGTCGATTAATATTGTGAATTATAATAATGATGATAAATGTTGTTAAAAAATATTGAGGTAATTTTTATGAGGTATTTTGTTACTCATTATTTATATTCCCACTCACTCATTTTTCAAAATTATCGGAATGAAGTTATAAAGTATATATATATATTTGACATGTGTGTGTGTAGAAGTGTGTGTGTGGTAGTGAGTTTTGGTGGGGAAATTATTATCAAGTGGTGTGTGTTGTGTTAGTGGGTGTGTTATGTATTATATATATATATATATATATATATATATATATATATATATATACTACATTGAAAAAATTATCAGAAGAAATGAATTGGTTTCACGGGGGAGTACTATGATTGTTATTATTATTATATATATTATATTTTATTTAAAAGATTTTGTTTTATTAGAATATTTTATTAATACTACATAGTAAATCAATCTGGACCGTTCATGAATTAGTTACTATGCAGTCCATTCTTCTATAAATAGAAGCTCATTCCTTCATTATTTCTTACGAATTCACTGAAATTCTAGGGAGAGAAATTATAGAAAGAAAGAAGAAAAGTATTCTGCTACTTCCCTACTCTTATATCCAGTTTCTTTTACGGTAAGGGGTATTATTTCTTTTGTATTCATGAAGAGAACTTCTGTTATTCCATTCTTTATTATTCTGTTGGAATAACCTGTATATTCGGGCTACCCTATACTTGGTGAAATTCTTCTGTTATTCCATTCTTTATTATTCTGTTGAAATATCATGTCTGTGCGTTTTACGCCGAACCTGGTTCCGTCTTTATTATTCTGTTGGAATATCCTGTCTGTGCGTTTTACGTCGAACCTGGTTCCGTCTTTATTATTCTGTTGGAATAACCTGCCTGTGCGGTCTATCGCATGCCTGGTGATTTATTTTTTTATTCCGTTCTTTATTATACTCAGTTGGTTAAAGTTTTGGCTTTTATACTCCATGAAATTAGTGGAATATCCTTGATATTTGCGCTTCATCCAGTATCTTTTAATGGAAATATTCTTCTGAGCATTCTTGAATTTTACTCTACAAAGAAGTATCATGTTGATAATTTGGACGTTATTAATTTCTGGATAAATTAATTCTTAAACTTGTTTTATTGAATTAGTATGTCATTGTCATCATCCTCATGTTAATATTATGTTGAAAGTCATCTGTGGCCTGTAGTGAATAGATGGACTTGGTATGATTATGACCAGAGATTATTCGGTGTAATCATGATCGTAATGTTACAAATGATGTGGTAAAAGTCCTTATTGGCCCGTAGTGCATTGATGGACAGTTGTTGGCATGATCATGACCATTGATGAATACACGAATATCCTTGGCCCGTAGTGCATGAATAATTTTGTGGTTGTGATACTAATGAATATCCTTGGCCGTAGCGCAGGGATGATGTGGATTATTTATTAAGCTGAATCCCAGCGATAAAAGTGATGAAAACCCTTTTAAATCATAAAAGATAGTATATTTTATTCTCTACTTGACTCTTTTAATGGATTGCATGTTCCGCTGCAGTTAAACTTGATGTCTATTGTATTTTATCAGTTTAACATTGTTGAAGGCTAATGATAATTTATTCTGCATTATCTTAGTCATAATATTTCTTACTGGGCTAGTTGAGCTCACCTTTTCTTTCACTGTTCTCTTCAGAAAATGAGAACGTAGCCGGGACTAGTCGGGGAACGGAGTGACGGTCCAGATGATAGTATTAGTAGTCCTTACTATTCTGTTAAATAGTGTGATAATAAATGTAATGAGGACTTATTCTGAGAGTGGATATTGTCTAGAAGACAGTATTTGTATTAAAACTCATAGCTCTCTTGTTGTATATTAAAGATTATATTTGTATTCTGTACCATATATTTGGTGACTCAGAATAGGTGATGTATACCTATTTTGGGGGCGTCACACTACATCTGTGAGAGCAAGCAAAACATCCAGAATGCATCTAAGTGACATTTCAAATGATAATTATTTCATTCAATCTTTGTATTTATTTTAACTTCAAAATAATTGCTTATCCTAATATCATATGAATTTTTTATGTAGTTTGTATAAATCTCAATTCAGCTTTCAATGAAGTTGTTGTTAGTCGTATTGATCCAGTACCAAAACATTGTCAGCGTATAAAACAGCAAGATTGTGTTCATCCAGTACCTAATGATGATATTCACTCTAATTTTCTTTATTTTTGAGCTTTGAAATTCAAATTAATTTCATGAAATCTAATTTTTTTAATCATGACACACAAGTTATTCAAGGAAATAAAAACACTCCGGTTAGCAGAGAAAACTGTATTCATCTTTCGGATAATGGTATTTGATTTTCCCATTTTAATTTTCTTTGATTTAATAAATTGAAAATGTTATAAAAATTCAACAAATTTTATGTCAAAATTATAAATGTTCGTGTATTTGTTATTATATTCTAGGTACCTATCCAATGAACCTTTCTACTATTTCTACTTTATTGCTCAAATCATCAGATACTCCCATTAGAAGATATTTGCTTAACAAGAAACACAACAAGCCAATTATAATGTCGCTGTCTGACATTTTAAACGGTAATATACGTCTACTATTTTGCTTACTAGATGTGCTAAACTATGAATATTCATCATAACCATAAATTTAGTTATTTTATGCAGTTTGTACAAATCTCAATACAACCTTTAATGAAGTAGATGCCAATCATCATGAATCATGTTCTACTGAATCGATGCAATCATCCAGGTTTAATCAACAATACACTCCGCATTCCAATATACATAATGTTACTAATAGTATGAAGAGTAAAGCATCTCAACCAGGATCAGTACATATTGCGAATCATGATAATGCATCTATTGATCCCCCTGACAATGGTATGATGTTACCTTGTTATACTAATAAACACCATGCATATTTAAATTGATAATATTTTAAAAATATTCATATTTATCTAAAAAATATATTAAGCATTAGTATGTTTAAATACTATTTATAAATACTATTTAGTATTTATTTATAAATTGTAAATAGTATTTTTTTTCCCATTTTTTTCCATCATTTAGCCTGTTCTATTATTCTTAATTTTTAATTACCGTTGTACTTTAATTATGATATATCCACTTAAATTTATTAAATTCAGATTACTGGGACATCGGTGACCCAAACTTGGAATGTTCATCATGTAATGCGTTGATGTAGTATCACAAAAGAATAAACAAGAAACGAAAAAACAAAAATCCAGAATTCTCAATGTGTTGTGCTGGAGGAAAAGTTCAATTGCCTCTGCTGAAACAACCACCCCATATTCTGAAAGCTCTTCTTAATGGTTATGATCACAGAAGCAGTCATTTCATTGACAACATTCGTGCATACAATATGATGTTTTCTTTCACGTCAATGGGTGGGAAAATTTATTCATCACTTAACAATGGAAGGGTCCATCTGGTTTTAGATTACATGGCCAAAATTGTCACAAAATCGGAAGTTTGATACCAAATATAGGATCCACTCCAAAGTTTGCTCAACTATACATATATGATACAGAAAATGAAATTGCAAATAGAATTGGTGCCCTCAGGTTTGTATTACTCTTTTCTATATAATCTTTAAAATTTAATGATTATTACATAATACTAACTAAGTTTTCCTTTTGTTATTTTATTAAACAGTTCAGCAAATAATTCAAAAACATTTGAATCATCGATTGTAGCAGGTTTAAAAAAGATGCTTGATGAGAACAATGTTGTGGCTCAATCATTCAACATGACTAGGGATAAATTTGATTCTAGAGATTTCAGAGATGTTAAATTGAGGCTTATTGGAAAAAAGAACTGTGATGGACGAAGGTATAATCTCCCTACTGCACCTGAAGTCGCTGATTTAATAGTTGGTGACATTGGAAGCTCAAATAATGATCGGGATATCATAGTGGAGACTCAGAATGGTTTATTAAAACGGATAAGTGAGTTGCACCCTTCTTACCTTGCAATGCAGTACCTGTTGCTTTTCCTATATGGTGAAGATGGATTTAGACATGATATTCTTCTTACTGAAAATTCAAAAGGAAAAAGGGGAAGAGTAAGCATGAGACAATTTTTTGCCTTTAGGATACAAGAAAGGAAAAATGAATCAATGACACTTTTACATTCAAGAAAATTGTTTCAACAATTTTTGGTTGATTCTTACACTATGATTGAGGCAGATAGGTTGTGTTTTATTCGTATTAATCGAAGGAATCTAAGAGCAGATATGTACAAAGGTCTAACTGAAGCTTTGTTGAAAGGAGAAACTGATCCATCATCACGAGGGAAGCAAATTATATTACCTTCTTCATATGTTGGTGGTGCACGATACATGATCAAAATTATCAAGATGCTATGGCGATTTGTAGGTGGGCTGGATACCCTGACCTTTTTATTACATTCACGTGCAATTCAAAATGGCAAAAGATACAGAGGTTTGTTGATTAAAGAGGCATTAGACTCGAAGACAGAGCTGAAATAATTTGTAGAGTCTTCAAAATAAAACTAGATCAGTTAGTTACAGATTTGAAACACAAACAAGTTTTTGGAAGGGTAAAAGCAGGTATGCTTAATTTTACTAAATTTTTATAATTTAATTAGTTCATCAAAATCTAATTTAATTATTTTTTATCTCTTGCAATTTTGTATACAGTTGAATTCCAAAAACGTGGCTTGCCTCACGCTCATATTCTACTGTTCTTGCATCTAGAAGACAAGTATCCTACTGGGGATGATATTGACAAAATAATTTCAGCAGAAATATCGGATCAAGAAATTAATCCAAAGATATATGAAGTTGTGAAAAAACTGCATGATACATGGGCCGTGCGGTGTTTCTAACAAACATTTTCCATGTATGAAAGACGAAAAATGTTCAAAACACTTTCCTAAAAGATTCAATGATCAAACCACTGTAGATGGTGATGGTTATCCCATATACAGACGAAGAGATAATGATAGAACTGTGGAAAAGAATGGAGTTGTACTTGATAATAGGTTTGTTGTTCCTTATAATCCACAACTGTTGCTGAAATATTAGGCTCATATTAATGTTGAGTGGTGCAATCAATCGAGGTCAATAAAGTATTTGTTCAAATATATAAACAAAGGTCATGATCGGATCACTACTGCTTTTTATCAGAATAAAGACAATACAGAAAAACATGAAGGCCTTGATGAAATCAAAATATATTATGATTGTAGATATGTTTCTCCATGTAAGGTAGCTTGAAGAATCTTTGGTTTTGGAATTAATTACAGGGATCCAACTGTGGAGAGGTTAAGCTTCCATCTTCCAGAACAGCAGACAGTGGTATTTGAAGATGATGATCTAATTGACTCAGTTTTGAACAAGTGTATGAATAATCAATCAATGTTCTTACAGTGGATGCAAGCTAACAAGGATTACCCAGAGGCTAGAGAACTTACCTATGCTCAATTTCCATCAAAATTTGTATGGAAAGAGCAACTTGAAAGTGATAGAGTTACAAAGAAGAAAAAATGGTGTCCAAGAAAGCAACGGGTAAGCGTTGGTAGAATATTCTACGTTCCTCCAGGGAGTGAAGAATTATATTACTTGAGGGTTTTGCTAAACACAGTCAAAGGTGCAACATGTTATGATGATATCAAGACTGTGAGTGGGGTTTTATATCCTTCATTCAAAGAGACATGTTATGCATTAGGTTTAATAGATGATGATAAAGAATATATAGATGGAATATTAGAAGCATCATTTTGGGGTTCAGCTCATTATTTACGGAGTCTTTTTATGACATTTCTATTTTCAAATTATCTTTCAAGGCCTGAAGTAGTTTGGGAAAAGACATGGAATCTTCTTGCAGAAGACATTCTTCATAAATAAAAAAATATTTTGCAATATAAAGGTATGTTTAGCAATACTATAAAAATATTCTTATTTTTTTAGGCAAGCGTTCATTACACAAGATATATAAACTAAATCTTCCTCTTTTATTGCGTTTTGTTTTGAATTCCATAAATCATTTATAGTTGTAACGCACATGTTTTCTTTTTGGTATTTGTAATTATTGAATACATGTTGCATATCTGATATTTGAAATATTTAATTATTTTTCCTTAAACATTGTCGCTTTCTTTGAAATTTTGATATCTTCTGTTTTGTCAATTATTACATTAAGTTTAAACAATCATTGTTATGATTAAATACGTATTACACATTTAACTTGAACCAATATTATTTAAAGTCCAATAATAATCTAGAAGGGGGGTTGAATAGATCATTACCGATTAAAAAATTATCTTAGGACTTTTTGAATTTTTGGATAATTAATTTGCAGTGATATGCAAGACAGTAAAATTCAATCACACAATGCACAGAGATTTGTCTGGTTCACAACATACATCCCGGGTATACTGCTACGTCCGGTCTCAAGCTCCTCTCCAGGACTTGAGATCCTATTACTATCAGTAATAAATACTCCTTTAACAGGCGGAGAAGCCTTTACAAAGTTTTATAGTCAAACTTCCAACTGTTCCTAATTAATTTATCTTGGACAGCAAGCTCCCAGCTCCCTCCTCAAGCTTAGTTGTACTTCTTTTGAGTTCAGTTATATTCTATGATCTGGTCTTGAAACAACATCTTCTTCCTCACCTCACAAGTACACTAGAGACCCAACTTCCCGCTGACCTCTCTAAGACTCTGGTCTTGGTCGAAGAATTACTCGTCTTTTTCACAGGTACATAAAATAAACTAACTCTGACCTTTTCTCTTTTTACAAATGATTTTACAATAATTTGCTTCTCAAATAAGTAGATAAAAATTTAGTACAGATTGATGCTTCTCAAATAAGCAAATAAGAATTTAATACATATGGATGCTTCTCAAATAAGCAGATATAATTTAGTACAGATTGATGCTTCTCAAATAAGCAGATATCAATTAAAGAGAAAATGTATTTATAAATGTTCAAAGACTTTTATACTTGAGAAAATATGCTTATTAATAAGCAGATATTAATTTATGCTTTGATCAAATAGTGCTTCTGTGTAAGCAAATATGTAAATTATGCACTGTTATAAAAGTTTAAATAACTTTTATATTTTATGTGAAAAAGTGCTTCTTGAATAAGCAAATAGATCAATTTTAGCTTTTACTCAAAAATGCTTCTGTTTAAGCAGATATATAATTTAATGCAAATTATAAAGAATTATTTATTCTTTATGGAGTAAAGAAAAGTCACTTTAAGTTTAAATAACTTTTTAGAGTAAAAATGCTTCTGAGTAAGCAAATAAATTATTTTAAGCTTTGAATCAAATATGCTTCTAATTAAGCAAATATATTCACTTAAGTTTGTGAAATAAAAGTTTAAATAACTTTTATATTATGCAACAAGTATTTTATGAATAAATAAATTTATGAACAAATACTTGTGATGACAAATATCACGTATAATAAATAGATCAGTTAAGCAATACTTAATATAACAAATATTATTGTTTAACTCAAACAATATATAAAAATATTTTATCTATTATGCGAACTTTTATAAATAATGTCACTTAGTACTATAAGGAATCGTACGGTCGGATTCCTCTCCGTAGAGTTTTATCTCCGTAGCCTTGCGGCGTCTAAGTATGACAAAATTTATAATTTTCACAATTGATATTTATATAAATATTTTCAATAGATCACTACGATTCTCAAATCCGGTTCGGATGACTACTCTTTTTGAAGCAGTATCTCAGTGTTATTTTGAGCTATCAAGTGTCGTATCTATTTTACGATATTTATATAAATAATATCAATAAAAGGTTACTGAAGACTATAAAGAATCGTACGGTCGGATTCCTCTCCGTAGAGGTTTATCTTCGTAGCCTTGCGGTGCCCAAGTATCATTTTATTTGAGAAATAGATGAAATATAGATATATAAAATTGTGTAGAACAATTTATATTTGTATATCTATAAATATAAATAAGCAAGAGATAATTCAAATAAATAAATCAAACAACTTATCTCAATATGCTTAGACCAATTTTCTCTTCTCAAATAATCAGAACTTTTGTAAGAAGAGATAGAGAAAACTTTTTAGAGAAAGAGAGTATGTCGGAGAAAAATAAGCTTTTCTTGAAAGTGAATTGGCAAATTGAAATGTAAGAAAAGCCTCCTATTTATAGATTTTTGAAGTCAGGGGTAAAATGGTAATTTTTATAAATTGATTTGAAAATAATGGTTGAGATTGTTTATTTTTGAAATGAATGGTTTAGATGAAAAGTGGAGCACGCGGATTGCAAATAATTTTTTTTAAACATCCGCCCATTCCTATAATTTAGACATTAAATGCTCAATACATGCTTTGGTTAAAGTCAGCTTTGATTTAAACTTATATTTAATGTATATACACCCATGCCACATTTATTATATATAATATATATTGTAGACACTTGAAATTTTCTGCACTCTTATTCCTAACATTGCAGGAGGGTAGATTTTTCTTTTGGAGATAACCCTGAAAGACAATTTACGTCCATGCCGGATACTACCGGAAGTTCAGCTCCAACCCGGAACACAAATCGGGAACGTCATCTCAACCCGGAACACACACCGGGAATGTCATTTCCAATCTCGGAGATAACCCCGAGATATGCAGATCAAAAGACTGGCAACAACACCGGAGAGGACAGTCCTGTCTCGGCGATAACACCGTGAAGTTCAGTTCCTGTCCTAGAGACAACACTGGGAGTAGCAACCCCATCCTTGGTGATAGCCCCAAAGGATGTCATTGCAATTCCGGCGATAACCCCGGAAATGCTTGTTTCAAGCACATGCGATCAGCTTCAATCCAGATGACAGTGAGGCATACAAACAAGCAGTCCAATCTCAGATGTAACCCTGAACAACGTATGCTTTTCGCTTAAACCGGCGATAACCCCGGTGAGGAGTCACAACGTCATCTGTCCACGTCAACAAGATGATATCGCAGCATACCAACAAGTAGTCCAATCTCAGTTGTAACCCTGAGCAACGTCTACTTTCAACTCAAACCGGTGATAACCCCGGCGAGGATTCAAGCGTCATCTTGTTCCTTCAACAATGTCACTTCATCTCAACACTTCATACATACATACATACAACAATGTCCCACAAGAGCCAAGGATTAACAATCCCGAGTGACTATTACGGGTGGCAGTACTTTGGATAGAATTTGAAGCTTGAAGACCATGGGCATAGACCACTCTTCCTGACTTCGTACAACCTCTAATCCATGTTATTACGTAACTCTCGACACAAGCGATCCGAAAAAGTACAGATATACTTCATTTGGATACTCGGATTGAAGTTTTGCAAGTTCGAGCGGACATTACAGTGCACGACTGCACGTACTACGAGACGACGAGACCCTCAAGGCTTGGATCCACCACGACCAGCCGTAGGTACAACTGCGGCTACCGTAGGTGTACCTGCGGCCATCAATCTATATATACAAGGCTTGGGTCAGCCATTTGAGGAAAAAAGCGAGGAAACCCTGTCCATTTTACTCTGCATACACATCTTTTGAGTGTTTCCTCTTCTTTAAACACTAGTTAGCTCACATATAACTATTTTTTATCAAGCAGGAGCTGAGTGTTTATCCATTTAAAGTCTAAGAAGTCTACTTTGGCAACCCATTGTAAGTCTTCTTACATTCTATAAAGCCTCTTTCTCATATATCACACACTGTTGTATACGTTGATAGTCGTGTGAGTGTGTTTGCCCGGACTTCGGTCCATGGTTTTCATTTCTGTTTGTATATATATATATATATATACTAATATATGTATATATTTCGTATATATGGACTAACATTATCGAGTTATGCCTCGATTGAGCCTAGACTTCGGTCTGGAGCGTTTATCTGCTTATATATATATATATATATATATATATATATATATATATATATATATATATATATATATATATTTATATATATAATTGTTGTCAGACATATCTGATGTGCCTGGATTTTACATCCGGTGCGTTTACTCGCTTTTATATATATATATATATATATATATATATATATACATATAAATAATTACTGTCGGACATATCCGATGAGCCCGGATTTACATCCGGTGCGTTTACTGCTTTTATATGTGTGTGTGTGTGTGTGTGTATATATATATATATATATATATATTTACATTCTGTTTTGCCTGGAGTTTACTTCGTGGCAGTTGATCGCTTTTACAGCTTTTTTTACATTTCGTCCCGCCTGGAGTTTACTTCGTAGCGGTTAATCATGTTCATATATATATTTACCCCTTTTATATATTTACATTTCTGATCCCCCATGGAGTTGCTTCGTGGTGGTTGATCCAGTCTGTATATATATATATTTACAGCTTTTATATATATAACTGCTTACTGTTTTTCATACAAATTGCAGTATCATGTGAACCTAGGAATCATGGAATCACAGGTTCAGTCTACTGAACCTAGATTCGGTTCCTATGATGAATATTTTTTAGCTGTAAGCAGCTTGTACATTATTTTACAGTGTCTGAGTTTCCTTGGATGGCTGTCATGCCCATAAGGAGTTCGGCACTGCTGTATATTATTTTCTCGAGGATGCTTCGCATCTCGAAAATAAAAGCAAACAAGCCGAACATTTAATAAAATGGAAGTATGAAAAGGTCTCAATTCCTATTGAGCACAGGGTTTGAAAAACCTTTTTCACAAAATGTCATTGCTATATTGTGGTTAAAACTGAATTTTCTAATAAAATTCAAACCCATGTATATAGGTGCGAACGAGGCCTCACACTACTTTCAAATAAATTACATATTGATCCACACACACACACACACACATTCATATAACAATTTCTTTGAAGAGTGGCGGTCACCATGGTAACACGGATGTCAGGGGGTGCCTAACACCTTCCCTCAGCATAATCAAGCCCCCGAACCCTTAATGAATCTCGGTTTCACAGACCTGTTTTGCAGTGTCAAATCACTGGGTCAATATACTAACTTTTTCGGTTGCGTTGGTGCAACCAGTTAAATACACCAACTGGCGATTCTTAAAGTCAATCGTCGACATTATACATGTCGTACCTTTTTCACTTGTTTTTTCAAACAAATCTCACATTAACATGAGAACACCAAAGAACAATTAACGAAAAGGGACACTAAAAATCCCGACGTCGACAGGTGGCGACTCCGCTGGGGACTCCAGTAAGAGGGCTTAAGCCGCTATTACAAGCTTTTCAAAATTGTTATATGCTTGTGTGTGATTGTTGCATTTACATTTCTGATGAATGTGTACGAATGCATCCTACTTATTGCACTGCTAAATATCTATCTGTGATATTAGTGCTTCGCACATATCATCATTTTGCATAAACGGTGAGACACGTATGTGAATGTATATTGTGTGGTCCCTCCACCAGGAGGCTATCCTGTCAGTGTTTGATTACTGGACCCGTGGGAAGAATAATTCCCCGAGGCTCAGGAAAGGCACCACTCAGATTCTCTCCAGTTGAAAGACCGGATTAACTTCCCGTCGAGTAGATTGCGATGATCTGGGAACCTTCATGCTGAAAAGCCGCGAGAGTAACCCTAAGATAGGTCAACCTCTGATAAACCAAACGCAGAGGAAAGTCTCTTCATGCTTTCCATTTTCAATTACTTGTAAAAGCATTTACTTGTAATTTTATTCCATGTTCATCCATATGTAATAGAAAATATGAAGAATATCTATGCATGACATGTTATCAATTAACGAACCGGTTTTGCAGGACAAATTCCTAAAACGGACATGTTATGATAACATTTACATTACCCTAAGACTAAACTACGTAAGTCTTTTGTAGGGAAGCAATTGAGCATGTTACCCGCTCAAAATCCAAAAAGGCCACAAGCCTACAGCCAATCATGTCTTCTTCCGAACAGTCTAATCCTGTTTCCCGAGAAGAATTTGACGGATTGAGTAAACAAATCACAGATTTAGCTGTTCTACTGAAAGAATTACACCAGTCTACTCAGGGTACGAAGATACCTACACATACAGAGCCCTCTACACAAGGAGTTCAAGGTCTGAAAAAAATAATTCCAGAACATCAGTTGGATACAACCAACAAAGACCCTAAAGGCACCCATCTCCAAGGAGATCCAGACAACGGTGACATCAGGAAGAAAGTCCTTCAAATGGAGGAAACCATTCATGTTCTCAAAGGGATTGGAACTCGTGGCAGTGTTTCATATACAGACCTTTGCATATTCCCTGGTGTTCATTATCCGGAGAAATTTAAAGCCCCTGATTTTGAGAAATATGACGGATTAGGGGGTCCTTATACACATTTAAAAGTGTTCATTGGAGAACTCGGATCTTATGCTAAGAATGAAAAGCTCCGAATGCAGCTGTTTCAGAAAAGTCTGACTGGAGAAGCCCGTTCATGGTATACCAGATTAGACAACTCTAAGATCCATAGTTGGGAAGAGCTGGCCCACGCCTTCCTCACTCAATACAATTTTCAATCTCAGATGGTTCCTGACCGGTACCAAATTACCAAGGTTAAGAAACAGTCTAATGAGTCATTCAGAGAGTATGCTCAAAGGTGGTGGCGCCTTGCTGCTCAAGTTATTCCTTCCATGACAGAATCAGAAATGGTCATGACTTTCATAGATATACAGGAAGCTCCTTTCTATGAAAGAGTTCTAGCTGGTATTGGCAAACCATTTTCTGAAATGATCAAACACGGCGAAATGGCTGAAATGGGATTGAAGTCCGGTAAAATTCAAGACCTAGCCACTTTTAAAGCTGTTGCTGAGCACATCCAGTCCAAATCTTATGGAAACAACCCCCGGAGGGTCCATAAAAAGAAAGAGGGGGATGTTTCCTTGATACTACAAGGACAAAAAGGCAATCCAAGCATGCCTATGCAGAGGAGAAACTACTCCCCTTTTCCAGCACAATCTTCAAACCCTCCATTACCTAAAAGTGGAGAAGTGAAGCAGCCTCGAACGTTCACACCCTTAGGGGATTCGCTCGAGAATATTCTCGCTCTTCTGACTGCTCAAAAGAAAATTACACATCTTCTTCCACCAGCCAACCCTAATGGGAAGGGTTTTAATGCTACTCGGAAGTGTGCGTACCATGCCGGGGCACCTGGACATGATACTCAAGATTGTTGGGCCTTGAAGCATAAGATTCAAGATCTAATAGACAATGGTTAGATCGTGGTCACTAAACCCGATCAACCTTACGTGCAAGACAACCCTCTTCCTCAACACAAAGAAGAAGAGGTCAACATGATCAGTGGGAGCACTGGACATGGTTCCAATTCTACTGATAAATCATCCCAACCCATCAAAGACGGTGTTAACAAATGGGATTAAACAAAGTTCCAGTTTACCATAGAACGAAAGATGAAAGCTCTTCGCAAACAAATTGAGCAATTGGCAGAACTGGTAACTCACCATCATCAAGTCACACGCCAATTAATCAGGCAGAAGTATGCCTATCTCCTTCCATTTGTTATGAATGCTTCATCAACACCTTAGAAAGCGAAGCTATTGAGGATAAGGTTGCAAAGTGAGAAAGTGTTAATGCCCGTCGGGATTTCACCAATAAAAGGGAATTCACCTATTTGGGCCAATCTATGGAGGAGATACTTCAAATGTTGATCAACGAAGGAAGAATCAGATTCCTTCTACCTCCCATCAATCCCCTCTCAGGGCGGTTCAATCCTGATGAAATGTGTCAATATCATTCACATTCTCGCGGTCACAACACAGAAGAATGCTGGGCACTCCGCCATCTCATTCAAAATCATATTGATAGCGGTGTCCTGCAAATAGCGGATGATTACACTCTGCAGCTTAAGGGTGGAAATGCATGCCCTACCCAATGGAAGGGGATCAGTAGCAGTTATATCCGAAGTGGATGATGAGACTATCAAAGTATTTCCCATACAACCAATTCATCTCAACGGAGCTGACAATCCTTTGAAAGTGGCTACACCAGGGCCATTTCCTTTACCTTATAGACTACAACATCTTGTTGTCAGCTTACACAAAGTTCCATGGAGTTATGGAGAAGCTGAAGGATCCACGTCTCATACTACTGCTACAGTATTGAAAGAAAATCCATTGTACCTTCCTCAACGGGTTATCAAGCCTACTTGCGAAGCAAAGGGGAAGTTGCCTATGGAGAAGATTGAAAAATTCCTCCGTACTATGGGCCATAATGAAGCCAAAGTGGTTTTAAGCTTGCGAGAAGCTCCACACTAGATTTCAATTCTGGACCTGGTTTTCTCTTCCGAGGAGCATCAGAAGGTTTTGCTAAAGGTTTTGGAAGAAGCATACCTGCCAAAATCAGTGAATGTGGAAAAATTTCAACATATGGTTGATCACATTTTCAACAACAATGTGATATCCTTCACTGATGACGACATACCTCCCGAAGGGACCGGTCACTGCAAACCACTACACATCGCAGTGTTGTCTTTCGGGTACATGCTAGCTGGAGTATTGATAGATGGAGGCTCATCCTTGAATATCTGTCCTTATGCCACCTTGGTGAAGATGAATATCAATCTCAAGCGGATCCAAAGCAGCCATACGGTCATCCGAGCTTTTGATGGATCTCGACGAAATGCAGTCGGAAAGATTGAATTGCCAATTGAGATTGATCCATATATATTCCATGTATCCTTCCACGTCCTCAACATAGATTCAGGATACAACCTGCTATTGGGGAGACCATGGATACACATGGCTGGAGCTGTTCCCTCCACCTCACATCAACAACTCAAATACATCATCAACAATAGTCTAGTCACTGTCAATGCTAAACCGGAATGTCCTAGACCAGGAACTCTACCAATTATCAGCTTCAATTCAGAAGTTAAGCCGGCCAGTTTCCATACTTTAGAAGTGAGTAACACGCAATACCATTCTATTGGAGCGCCACTTCCTGTACCCAAGATTTCTAACGAGGTTATGTCAGCCACTCAAGAAATGATGTTATTGGGTTATCAACCTGAACAAGGGCTTGGTAAGGATCAACAGGGTATTAAGCACCCTATCCAAATGTCCAGTCAGATTGGGACAGCCGGGCTAGGCTATTCTACTAATTCCACTCACAGGAATCCTCATAAGCATAAGCAGGTTCCTCAAACTTCCGACGCACGATAATTTTCTACACCTTTACCGCATGAGTTGATACAGTCTTCAATAAAAGTTCCAGCCCATATGGTGGCTATGTTGTTTCCGAAGCCAGTGCCAATCAAAGCTAAAGATGTGTTGATTCCTGATCCCGAGGCGAAAGAAAAGGAACGGAAACGTAAACATGACATTGCCTTGATGATGGCAGGCATTCACGTCATTGTTCATGATGAAAACACAAATAGATACACCCCAGACGATGATTGCCCAGATGTCATGGTTATCATTCAGGAAAAGGAGGACACTGACGATCCTTCTATCACTGCAGTCCATCAGGACTTTTCCCTCGACAATTGGAGCAGCACTCCATGTATTGGTCGACGAGGGACTCTGAATTTAGATGTGCATGTACTTGCTGATGAGGTGTCTTCTCTCCACAAGGGATGTAACTTTGATGCAAAGTTGGACTCAAACTTGATGGACATCCTAGAGGACATTGAGACACCTTAAGAGATTAAGGAATGGGTCGCCTACAAACCCAAACCCAATCTTGATCAAACCACTCCTTTCAATCTTGGAACCTTGGACAACCCTAAGTTAATCCAGATTGGTTTAGACCTTACCAAAAATCAACGGAATGACATGGTTGCACTGTTAACCCAATTCCAGGATGTGTTTGCATGGTCTCATGAAGACATGGTGGGATTGTCCACTGACATTATTCTTCATCGTCTTCCCATTAAAGAAGGATTCAAGACAGTTAGGCAAAAGCTCAAGTGATTGAAACCTGAGTGGAGTTTAAAAGTTAAAGAAAAATTGTGAAACAATTTCAAGATGACATCATCATGGTGTCTACATATCCAGAGTGGATATCCAACATTGTTCCCGTGCCAAAACCAGGAGGAAAGGTGCGAGTTTGCGTGGATTATCTGGATTTGAATAAAGCTTGCCTTAAAGATAGCTTTTCCGTGCCATTTATCCACATTCTCATTGACAATACTGCTCAATACGGCATGTACTCCTTTGCTGATTGCTTTGCGGGGTACCATCAAATTATGATCACCGAGGAAGATCGTGAGAAAACTGCTTTCATCACGCCTTGGGGAACCTTTTGCTACAGACGGTTGTCATTCAGCCTCATCAACGTCGGGGCAACCTACCTGCGAGCTATGATGGCTCTTTTCCACGATTTAATGCACATGGAGATAGAAATCTATGTGGATGACATCATTGTCAAATCCCGGAAGGAGGATGACCACTTAGACCATCTCACAAAACTTATCAACAGGTTGCGTAAGTACAACTTGAAGTTGAATCCCGCTAAGTGCGCCTTTGGTGTTAAGTCAGGAAAGTTGTTAGGTTTCCTAGTCAGCCATAAAGGGATTGAACTGGATCCTACCAAAATCCAGGCCATCAAGGAAATGACCATTCCTCAGACAGAGAAGGAAATACGGGGATTTTTGGGAAGGATCAACTTCATTAGCCGATTCATTTCTCATCTCACAGCAACTTGTGAGCCAATCTTCAAATTGTTAAGGAATAACTCCTCCATGAAATGGAACGATGAGTGTTAGAAAGCCTTCCTCACAATCAAAAAGCAACTATTAACGCTCCTATTTTTGGTACCTCTCAGGGATGATGTTCCCCTATTCATGTACCTATCCATAAATGACAATGCTATAGGCTGTATGCTGGGGCAGAAAGACAATAGAGGCCAAGAACGAGTTATCTATTATCTCAGCAAAAGATTCAGCATCAGTGAACGCAATTACACTCTGATCTAGAAGACTTGTTGTGCTTTAGCATGGGCTTCCATGAGATTACAACATTATCTCCACGATCACACAACCCATCTCATATCCCGCGTGGATCTTCTTAAGTATGTGTTCAGCAAACCCATACTGAATTATCGACTGTCCAGATGGCAGTTGATCCTACAACAATTTGACATCATCTACATGACTCAAAAGTCGGTCAAGGGTCAAGGAATTGCGGATCAATTGGCCGCTGCACCTGTAGGGGATTACAAACCCTTAGAAACATACTTTCCTGACGAAGGAGTAATGATAATTCAGCTATCACATCAGTATGATACATGTCGTTCGTGGAAAATGTATTTTGATGGAACTGTTAACACAGAAGGCTGTGGAGCCGGAGCAATTTTAATATCCGGTACGGGGGAGCAGTATCCCGTCGCCATCAAATTATAGTTTGTCAATACCAACAACACAGCTGAGTATGAAGGCTGTATTATGGGACTCAAACTTGCCCGTTCAATGGGTATCAGGCGGTTAAAAGTCTTTGGAGATTCCGAATTGGTAATCAAGCAATCCACAGGAATCTATCAAACTAAAGAATTACATTTACTACCTTACCATCGGCAAGTTCTATAGATGGCTTTAGAGTTTGAAGAAATCTCCTTTCTACACATTCCTCGTAATAGAAATGACTTTGCAGATGTATTAGCAATGTTGGCCTCCTTGGTTTACATACCTAACAAGGAAAACATGCCAAGCATCACGATTACTATGCAGAAAGCCCCAGTCTATGGAAATTACATTGGAGAAGTATCAGATGAGTTGCCTCCCATCCACAACCCTTGGTATCAACATATCAAGGACTACCTACGAGATGGATCTACACCCGCCGAGGTGAGCCTAACTGAGAAGATGCGGATTCATCGACTTACTATGAAATTCTACCCGAGCGGGGATGCACTCTCCTCAGATGTCTGGACAACGACCAAGCTCAGTGACTCATAAATGAGATCCATGAGCGGACCCCTACATTTCAAGAAAATTCTCAGAACGGGATATTATTGGTTTACACTCAAAGATGACTGTGATGATCACGTCAAGAGGTGCTATCAATGTCAAATCCATGGGAATGCTATCGATGCCCCTCCAAGGGAACTCCACAATATGAGTTCTCCAAGGCCTTTTTCAATGTGGGGAATGGACGTGATCGGGCCCATCGAGCCCAAAGCCAGTAATGGACATCGATTCATATTCACCATGATCGACTACTTCACCAAATGGGTTAAAGCAGCTTCCTTCCCTAGGGTTACTAAAGAGGTCATCATTACTTTCATCAGAAATAATGTTGTTTGTCGATATGGACAACCAGAGGTCATTGTGTCAGACAATGCTAAAAACCTCAACAACAACATGATGGAGGAATTATGCAGAAAATTCCACATCAATCATCTCAACTCTGTCATCTAACGACCAAAGATGAATGTTGTTGTTGAAGAGGCTAATAAAAATATCAAGAAGATCATGCAAAAAATGTCCGACAATCACAAAGGATGGCCTGACCTCTTGCCCCTAACTTTATTAGCCTACAGAACTTCAATGCGTGCTTCCACTGGGGCAACCCCCTACTCGTTAGTCTATGGGATGGAAGCATTGCTCCCCATAGAAGTGGAAATGGAATCCCTCAGAGTATTGATGGATGCTCAGTTGGATGAAGACCAATGGGTACAAGACAGGTATCACCAATTGTCTCTGATAAATGAAAGGCGAACCGCGGCTATCTTCTATGGTCAGTTATATTAACAAAAGATCGCACGATCCTACAACAGAAAAGTCTGACTATGGCAATTCAAACAACATGACTTGGTTTTGAAGAAGATCATTGACAACCAAGATCAATCTAAAGGAAAATTCACTCCTAACGGGGAAGGCCCATTTATTGTCAAAGAAGTATTGACAAGAGGTGCTCTCAGGTTGCAGGAAATGGATGGCGATGAATTTCCACAGCTTATTAACTCGGACACCGTGAAACGGTACTATGCCTAAAGTTACCATCAAACAAGCATCCTGGTTTTGATCATCCAATCACCAGTCATTCTGGTTTTGAACCCTTTCTCCTTTTACAAACCCTTCTGCCCCTCAGGGAAACATACACTTCAAGCCAACAACCTGGTTTTACTTCATTTCAAACTTTACACCTACTTCTCCTGAAGACGAGATTAAACTTTTCACACCTACTTCTCTTTAAGACGAGATTAAACTTTTCACCCCTGTAGTTTATCCTCAAGATGAGATTAAACTTTTTCCACATTTGCTGTTTATCCCCTCTATGGGATTAAACTTTCTTCTCCCTGCAGTATAGCCTGCACATGGGATTTATGCTTCTCTTCAGTTGCGATTCATCCTGAGGGGCGAACTACGTCAACCTGATCTCCCTGATACGCCCGGTCGCAATAAAGAAAAATAACAAAAACATTTCTGCCCTTTCTTCACAAAAACAACAAAAACAACAAAAATACTTCTACACCCATCTGCCTTCCGCATTCAGCGTTGAACCTCTTACACCAGGTTTGAATTACGTAGACTTGATCTCCTTTTCAACAAGAGTACGTAGGCAGCCATTCATGGTGCAGTCTAACCCCTACCAGAACAAACATACTTGTCACACGGTACTGGGATCAACCTTCAAATTTCCCCACTTTATCGGTTTCAGATCAAAGGGATGCAATTATCCAACCTCTTCTCATAAATAGAAGATTCAGTGACCATCTAAGCTGCGATTGTGCCTCAAAGAGCAATATCAACCCATAAGAGATGGAATTAACTAGGCTTCTCACAAATAGAAGTATTGGCGACCATCTGTGGTGCGGTTAATCTCAGAGAGGAAGAGACCACCCTCCTCTCCATTTTTCCATACAGATACCAGTCCCAAGACACCAAAGATGGTAGGGATTTTCAGTAATCAATGATCTGCTCTGAGAGACCTTGCGACATCTCAATGTCCATCTATCAAGGATAAGTTCAGAATGTATCAAGATCAAAGGCCCTAGAGAAATAGGCAAATATCAAGCAAGTATCAAGGCATAACTAAAAGGGAAGTGAATCAAAATATATTTCCCTGCCATACATAATACTGTTTGATATATACATCTATGCTATACATGACAAAATGGCTAAGCTAGTTTGTGCAGGAAAATATAAAGCTATCTACAGATCTGTATATATGCAGACTATCAAATCTAACATAGCATCCCTCTCTGAAGACGGTGGTAACGATGTGAGCTCCTGCCCAAGGGTATCTACACGAGCTAGCAGATCAGAGGCTAACTGCATGGTGGCATAAAGCACTCATGTCACCCAGACTGACCGTCATCTGGGATCTCACTAAAGTGCTGTCTGCAATGGCCACACCCCTAGCAGATAAGGTGGCATCCCGCTCAATTATCAATGCATTCCTGGCTGTTCTAGCCTCATCCCTCTCTAACAGAGCGGTATCTCTCTCATCAAGAGCTGTCAACATCATGGCCCTAGTCTGATCTCTGTCATAGGTCATCAGATGTAAGCTCTGATCCAAATGCTGTTTCGAATACTGAGTAACAGTGGCACTTAGGGTGGGAGAATCTATCACAAATGCTTGCAGCCCAGCAGTCAAGTCATCGGTGAGAATAATAGCCTCCTCTATAGGTTCCTCATCGTCAGGATCAGTCCCCTGCACTGTGGATATTGCCACAGCCGATGCAGTCTCTGTCTCCATCCATGCGGAATACTTTGCAGAACAACCCGAATGACTGAAAGAAAACTCATCCAGCTCTCGCTGATCCCAACAGGCATACAACCTGGATCTGTCCTCCGCTGACAAACGGTGTGACGCGAAGCGCTGACTCACTGCCCCTCATACGGATGGAAGTCCTGAAACTGGTCAAACTGACACATCACGGCCAGTGGGTGGTAAGTAATCATGCCCCTCAAACCAGCCAGAGGGAGATAATCCATGCCTGGAGCATGAGTAATGAAGCTGTGGGGTGAGCTAAGCTATGAACACGGCAATATATCAAATGGATCTCCAATCTCTGCCAAGAAAGCGGACCAAGATACATCATCTATACACCCCGCAGGCTGAAAGGAGTACGACATGGCCATCTCAAGGGTGAAACAAAATCCATGATGTCTAAATGTGCCAATCGATCTCAAGTGTGACATAAACCACACATATAGCATGACAGAGCTACCTGTGAACACTCCTGCCAGATAAGTGCAGCTGTATGTAGCTGACCTCAAGGTCTTTGTGATGATCATCGGTACAATGGTACGACCCTCCCTGAGAGCTCTCACTGCCATAATGACGCCGATATCTAGCTCATCCATGTACCGCGGCATGTATACGTATGACAATACGCATAGAAGCATTACATCTACTTTGGCTGAACGCCAATGATCCTCTGGTGTGGTGAAATCCCTGGAATACTGTGCATAACTGTCCTCAGAGCTAAACCTGTCAAACAGGAAACACTGGGATATAACATGGCTAGATGTAATCTCATCCTGCACTACTCTGCGCCTCAATCCTATGAGAGTCATGAACTGTCTACTCATGTCTCCTGTCACCATGTGCACGCAAGGTCTGTCCAGAGGTAACATCGTCAATCGTGCATACTCCTCCAAAGTAGGAGTCAACTCACGGGTCCCAAAGTGGAATACCTGTCTGTCCGGTACCCAGTGCTCTAGCATGCCCTCTACAAATCCTAGAGGAACCTGAAACATCAGTAAGGTCATAGTATGTTGCTGCAAATCATCTACGATCACCATGTCTGATGGTGATATACTATCATACCATGATCGTATACCAGCTACCACCGCAAATGGTGGGGTATGATCAATACGGCTAACTGTTAAAAAAGACAACTGTACGGGCCTTGTCATAAGACCATCCAGGGGTCAATGCTGAATATCTCTGGACATACATACATATGCATAACAATAACATGCATGATACAATAGATGGAAATATGATATAGGGAATGGAAAACTATGCATACATTCCTAAGTATATCATCATCTAATACATCTCTGTACAACTAAAATACAAAGAAATGGGGTGAAGCTACCCAGCAGCTAATAGAGGCCTATCAAAAGAAATACATCAGAAAAAGTCAATGGTGTCGATGTCCACATCATCGATGCTGTCCACCTAATGTAACTCCTTCTGAGTCACTAGATCTCTATCTATAGGGATGCCAGGCCTATACAAAGGAGGATCTATGCCGGCAAAACCATATGGGTCACCTGAGGGACCAACGCCAGAGTTGGAAGGATCAAAAGTATCTACCTTTACAGGATCTCTGCCCAAATGCCGAATGAAAAGATGTGACCGATCCAACTGCCGTGTCAATCTGTCAATCTGTGTCACATGAGTCGGATCTCTGACACAGGCTAGCCAATCCGTCATCATCACGAATCCTAGAACCATATCCCCCATAAACTGTGTGGCGCGAGTATGAGCTCCAATCGTACGAGGGATCCACCAATGCTGGAACATCTCTTGAGAACAGGGGCCCTCTGACAATGTAAAGCCGTTAATCCCCATCAATGGGATGTCAATGACGGGTGACTGCGAAACAGGCTAATAACGCCTGGCAGGAGGCAAGATGGACATACGAATCTCTCCTGTAGTGCTCCTGATAGCACACTCTCTTAAATAGAGCTCTCATCCTCCATCTGTGAAGAGAGGAATCATGCGGGTGGAAATAACGTATTCTACTCCAGTCGAGTACCCATCCTCAAAACCAATTCCCAAATGCTCTCCAGAGTAGGTAATCCATGTGATGACATCACCTGTCAATAGCTCCAGTTGTAGGCGACAATGAGTGAAACCCTCAGCAACAGGGACCTCCGTCAGTGTGGAATGATGTCATCTCCGTCCTCGTGGATAGGTGTCTAAACCTAACACGCTCACAGATGTAAACAAGGAAGCCTCTCATAGGCCCAAAACTGCCAACACAAAGGCAAACATCTGCTGTCAGTCAACACTCTTAACCCATACATGGGAAAAGATAAGAGAAACACTCACCAGCAGAAATGGGTAGAATCATAACCACGCCTCGGTCAAGCCCTGCGATCGCATGTGCATTCCCCCGATGAAGTAGGCAAAAGTGTAGGAACCCCAATCATACTCTCCTATATTGTCCACGTGTCGAGTGACGCTGATCAAAGCGAAAGACACCGTTGAGAAATTATCTACTATGAAGCAGACCCTAATGATCATCAGGAATAATCACCGAAGAATGCGATCCCTGACTCTCACATCATCGGGTATGGGCTCACTCAACAGCCCGCTCATAGTATATACGCTCAAAGGACCTGTACGAACGGTCCTGCCCATGAGCGCCTCCGCCGGAACTCCCAACAAGGATCTGATGGCAGTAGGGGTGATATCCGCCGTGCAAGGCACCGGCTCCCCTCCAAACTCCATACCTGTGATAAACCGCCAATCCATCGGCGTCATCATCACCTCGCAGTCCAGCATATAGAGTGACTGAGTCTGGTGGAACCACCGCTCAGACAATGCCCTGAGGTAACCCCAGGGACAGCGACGGGGTAGAATGGAGAAGAACCTCCCGAATCCCCAACCATGGACAATTGCTCAATAGTCATCATGCAAGGCCTGATATATAGAGTGAATGTTAAACCAGTTCCCTCGAGGCTGTGTGAAGCCGGAACCTACATCAAATGCAGATCAACATCAGACTCCTTGACTCCTCATCAATGGGAAATAAGGAAGATTAAAGATCTAACTTCATACCTCGTTTGCGTGCAGGTATACTGAAGGATGCCTACTCAAGTCACCTAGAAGATCTAGGTTCGCCACTTGAATACCTGACAATTCCCTACGAGGAACACGTACAGCAGGAGCAGGAACCTCGAATGGTACATCCTCCTCCTCATCCTCGACATTCGGCACTTCAACCCGAATAGGACGTACCACCGCCTCCGCCAAACGACGAGGCTGTCTCATAGAACGGCGCTAAGGCTCTTCAAAAGCCCTCCTCCGTACACCAGAAGTGGTCTTACGGGAACTGCTCGGCTGATCTGGATCCATAATATCTGGACAGCAAGTCTCCAAATCACCTCAAAAAGGTTGTGGTGATTTCGTACCTGGAGTCTTTTTCAAAATGCATTCTATGATTACATGCATACATGCATTGTTTTAACATACATCTACAATATAGTTAAAAATGCATAACTACTCAATGCCTACATTTTGGGAAAATTTTTCCATAGCCCCCTTTGTAAATGGGACTATCCACATGCACATAGGCATTACTAGGTGGCCATTCAGTAGCACACCTGTACACATTCATATACATCCTGTATGCATTCATCACATCACAATAAAAATTCGTAAGTGTAGTCTAATTACCAGGATTATTTTACTATTCTACCTTTACTCATTTGTCCTCAGATAGGATAAGAAATGACAGTAAAAGGTGCCAATTTGACTGCTTCAAAAATTAAATTTTTTCACATCATTATGTTCAGCATTCTTTAATACTAACATTTACTATGTTGAATATTTTTTAACAAGTCATATCAGCATGCATATTCACTACTATGTGTCTAAATGCATTTCATGCGATAAGTCATTTTCCAATGGACAGAAATTGGAAAAAAAAATACATGCATGTGTTACCAGGACAGTGAAGAAAGCTTGTACGGTGACAGAATATGCAGAAAGTTGCCCAAACTCAACAGATCTGAAGAACAGCTCTCGAATTTCCTTCACTGCGTAACTTGAAAATGACTTATGAAAGCGACCAGCCACCTATACATAGGCACAGCTGGCCGCAGGTTAACCTGCGGCTCCTGCAGGTATACCCGCGGCTCCTACAGGTACACCTGTGGCACCTCTATATGGGTCCCACACCTCTAGCTCGCTTCAGTTAGAGTTGCAAAGGAGGTCTCACAAGCTGAAAAGGCCAAATCAGGAATAAAAATGCTACGCGATGGAGCGGAACAGCTTGAAATCCTGGTTTCTTGTCGGTCAGAGTTAAACTCCCGTCGTCTCAATGGTATTCGCATGGATACATGGTATACTATACCAATGAGCTCAGCTTTCATAAACCATGCTTGGCAATACCCCACAAAGGTCCGATGCCATCATTTGCAGGGTTACAACCCTAAACAATCCCTGGCGGGGGTTACAACGCGAAACCACAAAATATCAAAACTCCCCGACGGGGGTTACAACGCCGGTGTTATCAAACATCTACGCCTCCCCGGCAGGGGTCACAACGCTCATCCTTCAAGCATCTACGTCTCCCCGGCGGGGGTTACAACATAATGCAACCATTGATACATACATCAATGAAGGTTAAACAGCCTTGACAATGCACGCAGTAGGGATTCATCTGGTGATATACACATCAACGAATATCAGGCAACCTTGATAACAATAAACTATTGGCAGTAACTCCGACAGTATGAGGGAAAATGTTATACACATCATCAAAACAGACAACTTTATTCCCACAGATCTCTTCCACACAAGAGGTAACTCTATGGAGTATAATCCAGTGTCTAGGATTCAAGACTTTGGTGGTAGTCCCAACGTTAACATCCTTGAAGACTTGGATCGCATGTCCAAGCCATCACTGATTGTCATCCCAACAGGATTAGATGGCAATCATGCATCATGTTTCCGCATATAGCATCATATTTATCTTGCTTGCATTTCAAGTGTCTAGGATTCTTTATCCTATCCATACCTTGTATTGCATGAATATGATAAATAGGGGCATCTGTAGACACTCAAAATTTTTTGTACTCCTATTCATAACATTACAGGAGGGTAGATTTGTCTTTTAGAGATAACCCTGAAAGACAACTTACATCCATGCCGGATACTACCGGAAGTTCAGCTCCAACCCAAAACACAAACTGGGAACGTCATCTCAACCCGAAACACACACCAGGAATGTCATTTCCAATCTCGGAGATAACCCCGAGATATGCAGATCAAAAGACCGGCAACAACACCGGAGAGGACAGTCATGTCTCGGTGATAACACCGCGACGTTCAGTTCCAGTCCCAGAGACAACACTGGGAGTAGCAACCCCATCCTTGGTGATAGCCCTAAGGGATGCCATTTCAGTTCCGGCGATAACCCCGAAAATGCTTGTTTTAAACGCATGCGATTAGCTTCAATCCAGATGACAGTGAGGCATACAAACAAGCAGTCCAATCTCAGATGTAACCCTGAGCAACGTCTGCTTTCCTCTTAAATCGGCGATAACCCCGGTGAGGAATCACAAAGTCATCTGTCCACGTTAACAAGATGATATCGCAGCATACCAACAAGTAGTCCAATCTCAGCAGTAACCCTGAGCAACGTCTACTTTCAACTCAAACCGGCGATAACCCCGGCGAGGAGTCAAGCGTCATCTTGTTCCTTCAACAATGGCACATCGTCTCAACACTTCATACATACATACATATAACAATGTCCCATAAGAGCCGAGGATTGATAATCCCGAATGACTATTACGGGTGGCAGTACTTTGGATAGAATTTGAAGCTTGAAGACCATGGGCATAGACCCCTCTTTCTGACTTCATACAACCTTTAATCCATGTCATTATGTAACTCTCGACACAAGCGATCCGAAGAAGTACAGATATACTTCGTTTGGATGCTCGGATTGAAGTTCTGCAAG
The DNA here is from genome assembly GCA_020205505.1 of Panax japonicus. Classification (NCBI taxonomy): domain Eukaryota; kingdom Viridiplantae; phylum Streptophyta; class Magnoliopsida; order Apiales; family Araliaceae; genus Panax; species Panax japonicus. Next base: position 65,369,629 of record CM035092.1, read on the forward strand.
TTCGAGCAGACATTACAGTGCACGACTGCACGTACTACGAGACGACGAGACCCGCGAGGCTCGGATCCACCACGACCAGCCGCAGGTAAAACTGCGGCTGCCGCAGGTGTACCTGCGGCCATCAGTCTATATATACAAGGCTTGGGTCAGCCATTTGAGAAGAGAGAAAAAAGGAAAAAGGCGAGAAAGCCCTGTCAATTTTACTCTGCATACACATCTTTTGAGTGTTTCCTTTTCTTTAAACACTAGTTAGCTCACATATAGCTACTTTTTATCCGGCGGGAGCTGAGTGTTTATCTATTTAAAGTCTAAGAAGTCTACTTTAGCAGCCCACTGTAAGCCTTCTTACATTCTATAAAGCCTCTTTCTCATATATCACACACTGTTGTACACGTTGATAGTCGTGTGAGTGTGTTTGCCCTGACTTCGGTCCGTGGTTTTCATTTCTGTCTGTATATATATGCTAATATATGTATATATTTGGTATATATAGACTAACATTATCGAGTTATGCCTCGATTGAGCCTAGACTTCGGTCTGGAGCATTTATCTGCTTATATATATATATAAACTGTGGTTAGACTCTGTCTGATGAGCCTAGATTTTACATCAGGAGCTTTTAATTGCTTATATATATATATATATAATTGCTGTCAGACATATCTGATGAGCCTGGATCCGGTGCGTTTAATCGCTTATATATATATATACATATATATAATTGTTGTCGGACATATTCGATGAGCTCGGATTTACATCCGGTGCGTTTACTGCTTATATATATATATATATATATATATATATATATATATATTTACATTCTGTCATTCCTAGAGTTTACTTCGTGGCAATTGATCGCTTTTACAGCTTTATTAAATTTCGTCCAGCCTGGAGTTTACTTCGTGGCGGTTGATCATGTTCATATATATATATATATATATATATATATATTTCCCGCTTTTATATATTTACATTTCTGATCCCCCATGGAGTTGCTTCGTGGTGGTTGATCCAGTCTGTATATATATATTTACAGCTTTTATATATATAACTGCTTACTGCTTTTCATACAAATTGCAGTATCATGTGAGCCTAGGAATCATGGAATCATAGGTTCAGTCTACTGAACCTAGATTCGGTTCCTATGATGGACATTTTTTAGCTGTAAGCATCTTGTACATTATTTTACAGTGTTTGAGTTTCCTTGGATGGCTGTCATGCCCATAAGGAGTTCGGCACTGCTGTATATTATTTTCTCGAGGATGCTTCGTATCTCGAAAATAAAAGCAAACAAGCCGAACATTTAATAAAATGGAAGTATGAAAAGCTCTCAATTCCTATTGAGCACAGGGTTTGAAAAACCTTTTTCACAAAATGTCATTGCTATATTGTGGTTAAAACTGAATTTTCTAATAAAATTCAAACCCTTGTATATAGGTGCAAATGAGGCCTCGCACTACTTTTAAATAAATTGAACATTGATCCACACACACACACACACAGAGACATTCATATAACAATTTCTTTGAAGAGTGGCGGTCACTGTGGTAACACGGATGTCGGGGGGTGCCTAACACCTTCCCTCCGCATAAGCAAGACCCCGAACCCTTAATGAATCTCGATTTCACAGACCCGTTTAGCAGTGTCAAATCACTGGGTCAATGCGCTAACCTTTTTGGTTGCATTGGTGCAACCAGCTAAATACACCAACTGGTGACTCTTAAAGCCAATCGTCGACATTATACATGTCGGACCTTTTTCACTTGTTTTTTCAAACAAATCTCACATTAACATGAGAACACCAAAGAACAAGTAACGAAAAGGGACACTAAAAATCCCGACGTCGACATATATATTAATGCATGCACTTTCCAGCACACACACACATATGATATATATTATGCATGCATGCTCGGTTTGCACATATATATGATATACATGCAGCCATGCAGGTTAAATAGGTTAAGCATGTTATATATATTATAATATAAATAGATTACACTTAGAAAAAGATGTATGCTCCCACGTTTTTTTTTCACATGAATGATACTTATAAATGTTAGTATATATATAAAAGGGATTTCATCCACAGCAACCGGTTGTTGTGGAGCAACTCTTTTTTTGGCCTGTTGAATTTTTATTTTTATTTTTTTTACTTCGGGCGACATTTCAACATGCTAAAAAAGGGGTTGCTCCACAGTAACCGGTTGCTGTGGATGAAACCCCTATATAAAGAATGCATGGTACTTATATATATATATATATATATATATATATATATATATATATATATAAACGTATATATATATATATATATATATATATATATATATATATATATATTATCTAGTTTATATATATGATATAATGTGTCTGTATGTGTAAATATATAATATACTAGATAACATATATATATGTATATATAGTGATGCACAACAGGCCGGCCTGGCCTGGTCTGGCCTAAGCCTGTCAGGCCTTAGCCGTTGACCAGGCCAGGTCAGGCCTTGACTTTTTGACTGCAGGCCGGGCCGGGCCGGGCCAGATTTTAAGCAAAAAAACATGACCTGTTGAAGCCTGTAGGCAAGGCCAGGCCGAGTCAGGCCTCATTAGGCCCAAATGAACCATTACTTAAAATTTTTAAACTCAACTTCTCCTTCATTTCATAAAGAAAAAGGCGGAACAAAACACTTTACTAGACTGTGTGGCCGTGTGGGACTATGCCAATTGCCAAGTTTAGCCAATCCTCCATTTATTAAAGAAAGGCAAGGAAAAAAAACTTAATTTTAGACTATGTGGGACTTTGCAATGCTTGCCCAAAGCTAACACAAGTAGTGTATTATACTTGAAAAAGGCGGAACAAAACACTTTACTAGACTGTGTGGCCGTGTGGTACTATGCCAATTGCCAAGTTTAGCCAATCCTCCATTTATTAAAGAAAGGCAAGGAAAAAAAACTTAATTTTAGACTATGTGGGACTTTGCAATGCTTGCCCAAAGCCAACACAAGTAGTGCATTATACTCGAAACCGTCCATTTATCAAAGAAAGACAACGAAAAAACTAACAATTAGACAATGTGGGACTATGCCATGCTTGGCTTAAGCCAACACAAATAGTGCATTGTACTTGAAAATTTTGTACTTGACCTCTCTTCTATTTATAGAAGAAAAGTAGGGACAAGAGATGTTAACTAGACTATGTGGGACTTTATGATGAATATATGTAAATAATGTTTAGTCATGCATTTATGCAGTCAACTAAGATAGATATTCAGCGTGAATTATCTGGTTCTTCATTTTCTGTCTTTGTTATTAGTCAGCCAGAGATTGAATACTTTCCTCTTTCTTTTTTCTCTGTCCTTTCCCCTACTCCCTACACCCAAATGAAAAAGCAACTTCACCATAATAGTCAATGTAATAAGTATTATCATACTATGGCATCTATGAAGCAATGTAATAGTAAATTAACAGTACGCATATCACCACATTAGAAACATTATACATTATATGGTGGATCCCATTTTCTTTGTTGTCTAATTTGTGAATGAGAAGCTTCATTTTTAAAAAAAAAATTATATGAGGATGTAACACCAACAAATTTATGCTCATAACCTTCTTATCTCAATTTTCTTTTAGTGTTTACCAGTATGCACGGCAGTGCAGCAGAGTCTTTTTGTACTTTAATATTTTCAAATTCACCAGTAAAACTTTTTTAGTTGAATTAGGCAATTAGCTCTGGTCCTTTAAGCATGCATCTGAACCGTAGACATCTAAGGCTATCATCTGCAGTCCAGATAGGAAGCAAGTTTCTGTTAGAAAAGATGTTTGGCCAAATGCATTGTTGTTGTTGTATCAACTTCTCTGTAGTTGCTTGCGATACCTACTAGTGAGTTTTTTGTAGATTAAGAAAATCTAGCTCATCAGTGATTCTCCACCATTGTATATCAGATGCCCCACAGTCTATAATCTCAAAGTCCCACATCGAATTAAACTTGAATTGAACATAAGACTTCACTCTATAATTGCAATCCTAAAGTCCAATGTTTATTTTGTAAATGTTAAGTCCCACATTGAAAGGGGAAGCAAGTATAAGGAATTTCCTTATAAAAAGACTTGCTAATAAAACCCAACTAAAGTTTAAAGCCAAAGTAGATAGCAGGCCGGGCCAGGCTAGATATCAGGCCGGTCCAGGCTAAATATCAGGCCGGTCCAGGCTACAATCAGGCCGTAGGCCAGGCCAGACCGGACTTTATGGAAGGCTGGGCCAGGCCGGATATGAGTCATTAATTCATGGTCTGTTCTTGGTCTAGCAGGCCAGGCCTGACCGGTCCAGGCTTTGACCAGGCCGAGCTTTGACCAGGTCGGGCCCAGGCCGGATCAAGGCCAGGCTCCAGGCCGCAGGCCATTTGTGCACCACTATATATATATATATATATATATATATATATATATATATATATATATATATATATATATATATAAACAATAAAATAATTTTGCCCAATTTTAAAATAAAATAATTTTTGAGATATTTAAATAATAAAATTATTTTGAATAGAAAATGCCCATATGTAAAAAATGATTTTAATCAAAATCTCCATCATCTTTTCAAATTCGGTCAAACAAGCATTTGATAATCAACATATGACTTTTGTCCCATAATGCATGACCCAATTGATTTAACACTTTAAAACATCAAGATCAAGAAAATCAATTAAATAAGATTTAGAAAATATTTTTTGTCAAAGTAAGTAAGATAAATAAAATAATTATAATAAAAAATCCTATGGAGAGGATTCTAACCTTTTAATTAATTAATTTATTAATTATTGTTATCATCAAAATAAAACTAAAAGTTGGAGACCCAACAATTATATTTCATAATGAATTTTTACATTTGCTTTATAATATATATCCTTCATTTTGTTGGCTTTTTTATTTTTTACTGACAAATTTTACAAAAATAATTTTCTGCGTTGATATTAAATTATATCAATTGGTCATTCATTTTTTAATAACAATTTTTTTTAAAAAAATATAGTGAATCCTATGCTTAAGTAAACATAAACATAACAAAGAAATACCTTTACATAAATTATCACTTAATATCATCCATATGGGTAGTTATAGGCGGAGTTATAAATGTTTATATTATAATACATGGTTTTTAAACATACACTACTTCTACAATTTTATAATTTTTTCCAATTATCTATTTAACTTTTAACTTGGAATTCTTAAATTTTATATTTTTCTTTCTTAATGAGCAGATTTGGAATTGAGTGAATGAACAATTGAAGAGTTATACTCTTGCCAAAATTGAAAAGCTACTGCAAAGCAATGGGAAAACTTTGTGAGATTACCCTACACTGCCTTTTCCAAGTTCGATAATTATTTAAGAGGGGCAAAATAGATTTATTTAAGATGAGCTTTGTTATGATAGGATAAACTTGGCAAGAGATCATAAAACTCTTCTTTTCAGTTTAAATAGTGAGCAAAGAAACATTTATCAAACTATCATGGATGCGATCTTAGGGGATGAAGGAGGTATTTTCTTTGTTTATGGATATGAGGGAACTGGGAAGACGTTTATATGGCAAACTTTGTCTTCTGCATTACGATCAACTGGAGAAATAATACTAATCGTTGCATCAAGTAGAATAACTTCTCTTCTTATCCTTGGAGGCAGAGGCAATCTCTCTCTTCTTATCATTGAATAACTTCTCTTCTTATCCATGACAATTAATAAGAGTCAGAGGCAATCTCTCTCACATGTTGGACTGTACCTGTCACGTCCACTTTTTAGCAATGGCCAATTTTATGTAGCAGTATCACGAGTTACAAGAAAGTGGATTGAAAATATTAATTTGTGACAAGGATGAAAAAACATACAATACTACAAAGAATGTAGTTTTCAAGGAAGTTTTTCACAATTTAATGTAGAAAGGTTTGACATCTTCTAGCTATTATATTCTTGCTACTCATTATTAGTGTAAACCCTGATTATTTTATTATTACATCTCCTGAAATTATTTAGATATAATGATCATTATTAGTGTAAAATTTCTACCTTTATCATTTATTTCAATTAGAAATTTTAACTATACAACTTGACATGTGCATTCATTCTGTCTAATTTTAGGTTTTTTCTGATGGAAGAATCTTTTTTACTTGAAAATGAAATGACACTGAGAGCTATGTATGTATACTCATTTTCACTCTATTGTGAATAACTAATTTTCTTCATAAATGTGATTAAGGATGTTCACTACTCTCACTGTCTCTCTCTATTAATTTATTGATTAATCTGTTTGCTCAGGTGGTCGTATACAAAATAGAAAATTAAAAGAGAACCTAAATGATCTCTTTGTGCAGGGAAGAATTTGGAAAAAGAATCTGTTATAATGGAGTTAAGGAATCAGGTTAGTTTTTCAGCTTTCTCCTTTGACTAGAGGCTTCAAGATCAGATCTCTGAATGTAAAACTGTGGATTTTTTGTTGTTGTGGTGGTACAGTACAGAATCATCCGGACAACTGAACTGGCAACTGCTCAAGAGAAGCTAAATGAGCTTGAGAAGCAGATGGCAGAGATCTTGAAGTTTTACTCCCCAATATCCTTGCTCCATCAGATTCAAGGTAAATTAATGCTAATAGTATTGACATCTATACTGGAGTCCAGTTCATTGATCATGATAATAGAACTATATTTGCATAAGTTTGAGTTCATAGGTAAGGTACATCTTCCTGCTATATAGGTAGTTTCACAAATGTGACCTAATGTTTTCCCTTTGCAGAGGTGATGAATGAGATACAGATAACCATACATCAAATACAGTCTCAAAAATAAGATCATGACATGCCTTACTTATTTACAATAAGCAAAGATCTTGACATGTTCTTTTCTCCTTGCTTAGTCACGTGTTATGCAAGAAGGCAGGAGAAGGGAGTGCCTTTGCAATTCCTCTCAAATACAAGAGATGAAGACGGACTTTGATTCTACCACTAAAAGGGAATGTAGCATATGTCTATATGATCTGCACCTTTCTGCCGCAGGCTGTCCATGTTCCCCAGACAGATATTCTTGTCTGCATCACGCAAAGCTGCTATGTTCCTGTGCTTGGAGTGATAGATTTTTTCTCTTTCGATATAAAATCAGCAAGCTAAATGTCCTGGTTGAAGCTTTGGAAGGAAAATCAAGTGCAGTTGATAAATGGGATAGAGAAATTTTGGGACTGAGTGCCCATTCTAGTGTTTCAAAACATACTTTACCAGCTGCAACTATGCATGGCACAACATCCATTTCTGCAGAAGAATTGACGCCCACAGAAAAAGTGCATCCATCTTTTAAAGAAACAGTCGTATTTAAGTTAAAAGAGAAAGAAAACAAAGCATCAGGTGCACTTGGTTCAACTGGTACAACGTATGATACACCTACATTACAGAAAATATCACCAAATTAGAATCTACATCTTTACGAGAGGGGT